>WTSP01024036.1:0-29389 GCA_025331215.1 Actenoides lindsayi
TCTTCCCCTTTGGGGAGGGAGGGGGGTTAACAGAGAGCATCTGTTACAGGTCTAAGGGGCTGCCCTGACCCTAAACCCTGACACCTAGCAAGCAGTGAGGTTGTTCACACAAAATCTTTCCAAAATGAATTTAACAAATTGAAGCTTTCACTGAAAGTTTCATGTGATTTCTGCCTCCCCTGAGCAATTATGACTGTGCCTGCAATTCGAGGAGGTTGTGCTTGCAATACGTGCTTTTATACAGACCCTACTGTGTCCTGAAATTCTCATGAATTCTTCCCTCTGTCTCTCTGAACACTGTGTGTGTAGCACATGCAGGCTTTTCAGCCTAGTCAGCAATGGGGCTGGAGCCTCGTGGTAAAAGGAGAATGACAAAAGATCCATCTTAAATGTACCTGGAGCTGCAGCTCCATCCTGACCTCATTCATAGCTCTCAAAGCTGAATAAAAGTTTTAGTTTAGTTTCCTCTTCCTCTATCTTACCTGCAGAAGAGCACAAGGAATCTCTTCCCAGCTCCAGATGTGCATGTGTTGAGCTATACCATGACTCCAGTTGTCATCATAGGTCTCTAGGCGGAGCAGGACAACAGATGAATTCCAGCTTTAAAAAGGCCTTCAGTTCACTAACCCTAGCATCTATGAAAAAGTGTCTGCTAATATTCAAAGGCTAATAGCCTTCCTGGAGAGGCTGAAAGCTCACTGTGATAGTTCCAGTTGCTACAGTCTTTGGAAAAACGTGTGAGGTATCCAGGACAGAGAGTCCAACCCATCAGGCCGTCCATCACATTGATCTTCTTTTCTGGCAGTTGTGTTCTCATAAGACATTGCCTACATTAATGGAGCTGATTGGTAAGGATTTTGCAGTTTTCAGTATACCACACAGAGAAGTCAGTTTACTTGTCAGCACAGGCAGCTCCAACTCAACTCATTTATAAACAATGTAAACTTTAATTGATAACAGTCATATTTCATGGTAACTATCTAAGCATCAAAAGAAGCCATGGAGAAAAGGTGGTTTCTTTGTCAAACATAAATATGGAGATTGTGTATACACAGAATGTCAGAGAGAGAAGAAAAAAAAGCCAAATTTCCTTGATATACTACATGAGTATTTCTTCATCTAAAAAAGCTGACTTCTAGCCACGAAGAGTTAACATTCATGAGGATTGTGTGGAAACCTTACATAACTCGTTCAGTCTCATCTCATGGGTGTTTCTCTGTACACTCTGCCAGAACTAATTTCACGGTTTTAAAACAACTCATGGTACAAAAAGAATACGTAATGAGTTGCCGTGAGATATGATTGTTTCCCATTTGAGATACGAGAGACCTGTAGCTCTCCAGGACTTATTAAGAATCATTTCTCAATTAGGCATGGGATGTATAGCTTAACAAAGGCTATGTGGTTCCTACTGAATACATCAGGCTTTGGTTGTGGCAAGCGCACCTATTGAAAGAATTTGAGATGTTCTTTCCCCTCCTTTTCCCCAGCATTTTTCCCTCTGCTAGTTTATAAATTCAAAGAGACTGTAAGCTTGTGTAGACAAAAACACTGACCTGGCATGGTCTGTCTTATCCTGCATTCTGAGTCCCTGTCATATCTTAGAGTTTGAAAACAGACAAAGCTTTCTGGTGCTGTCAAGAAAGTCATCTTTGAGAAAGGAAGCAGCATCCAAACTGTCAAGACCAATACTTGCTCCCTCTCAGCCAGTGACGTTTCACTCCTGAAGCCTGCATAGCAATAAACTACTTACTTGAGTTATCAAAAGACACGGACTACACAAAATGTTGGCAAAATCCGAGTCCAGAGAAAGGAAGTTGTATAGAATAAGGTGGTGAAAAGGAATCTTACTTATTTGAAGATGAAATATTTACGGGTAGGTAAGTTCGGTTCCCCCATTCTAGGAAAGGAGAAAATAATGTTATACAAAAACAGTGGTATACAAAATGAGGGAATGCTTTAGAAAATGTACCTAGGGTGCGAGCCAGCAGCTCATGGCACAGCTAGTCTTAGTCTGGAAAACAGATTTTTGTCTAGTGAAACCATAAACATGTGAAAAAGAGGTTTGATTAGTCTGCTGTTGCGGGGACAGTGCAATGTGGGTCATAACACAACTCTTCCTGTATCTGCATTTCAGGATGATTTGAAACAGAGTTAAAGTTCAGTTTGATAGCCCTGGCAAGGCCTCATATCATGCTTGGAGGCAGGAAGTCCAAGGGGAATTGTCTGGCTAATATTTGTCTAGATCTTTCCAAGCCATAAAGCAAGATTTATTTCAAAGTCTTAGAAGCACTTCAGTTCAAATGATTTATCGCGGCCTTAGATGCTAGGAGAAGTTCATGAGGATCTTTGGATCTCCAGAATATTTCAGTAGAGCAGCTGGGATTACTAGTAAAATTTCACTGCCTTAATAACGTGATTTAAAACAAACGTGAATGGTTTAAGAGGGATCTTCTCCAACATAGTGCATGGTGTTACAGTGCAGCTGTGAGACCTATTGTTTCAGTCAGCCTTCTTGAGTGAGAATTTCAGTGTGATGACTCAGTGCATCTTCGTGTGCTAGAAAGGTAAAGACAAGGCAGATTCCTTGATCTATCCTCTGACCCACCTTGCTGTTCTCTAAGGAGGGTCATCATGGATGTTCCTTCTTTGGCTTGCAAAGCGTTGGTGGGGTCATGCACAAATGCATCGTTTCTGTACTGCCAGGTACACATCTTAGTCACAAGGTGAGGAAGGAAGAGTTATCCTGTTCTGTCTGCTGGACAGAAGTTGTGACATGACAGATGACATGGTAGCAGGATGGATGAAATAATTTAGATTAACCACTCAGATTTTCTTTAACAGGAGCGATAGAAGTCCTGCAAATTCTTGGAAGAACTCCAAGAACAAATTTCCATGCTTCTTATCCCAGATGCACTAGTGATGAAGGAAATTTTACTTCAGTAAAAAAAATCATTTGTGTCCCAATAGGAAATAGTACTTTTTATAGGAAAATTGTTTTATTCACCTGCAAAACCTGTCATTTTTAATGTGGGGAAGAACCAGAAGATGTGAAGCACAAACACACATTGATTCTCTTTTTAGAAAACCAGTGAGAATAGGGATGCAAATTAGTTCGCTGCACAGATCTAATTAATCAGCCTCTCTTCTCTTTTCTTTATTCCAGTTACCTTGAATTAGAAGTCATGTTATCCTTTGGGCTCCGACTGACTTAATGTTTTAGAAATCTGCCTGCTACTAATTTGACAAGAAAGTCAGAAGGGGTCAATAGTCTTTGTATTGTAGTTGCTCCGAAACAATGACTGATTTTGGTTACAATGGTATTCTGAGGCTATTTTGCTTCTCATATTTCAAAGCACATCTGAAAATAGAGTGAGTGTGCTCTGAGACACTAACTGTAACATATGTTGAAGGAATGTTCTATAAAGATAAATGAAACAGTTCCCTGGTATTATCTGGAGATAGAATCTAGATTTGATTATGATTTTTGACCCCTCCAAGACCCTGAGACATCTGGGCCTGAGGTTTTTTTGATGGTCTATTTTGCAGGGAAATGAGGAGAAGGAAAGATTGTGGTAGAGTAAGCAGAAAATTATTCAGCAGTTCCCTGTTCTGTTCATTAAGAAGGCAGAGTTAGGCACTGAACTGTTATTTCAGTCAAATCTTCATTTCATTTATGTCAGTATTTTGTAAATAATTAATATGACATTTTAAGTTGACTCGTTTCCCAAAATAGCTGCAATACAATAATAAACTGCACTGCAGTCAAGAGAAGTAGCTATAATACCGTGGCCTGTTTTGAAATGATTTTTCCCTTACCAGTCAAGCTGAATATTAGTGCTTCTAGGTAGGAGGTTATTAACTATATTTGCTCTTTGAAGAGAAAAGAGCTCCTCAAAAAAGGTGACTTATACAGCAAAGAAAGATTTCACAGCAGTGGCCAATTTCCTCGGGGAACGATTCCATGATTGCCCAGTCCAGTGTAGATTTACTCTTCTATCCACTTGGAGATAGGAGCAGGGAGGCACAGGAAGCTGTTGTGAAAAGAACAGGGAAAATTTCAAAGGTTGTAGAGATTTTTAACTGTATCAGTGCCAATAGCGGTGTTTCATAACAGCAGGCAGAAAGCCATGCAGCAAACAGGGCCTAAATCCTAGCTCTTCAGCAAATCACTCACGAAAGTTCTTGAAGCTTTACAAAGCCTTTTTCAGGATTTTTCCTTCAGGAAAGGAACAGTGGGTATTAGGTATTCAGTTTTCCTCTACGATTTACAAGTTTTCTTCCTTGCCTGCTTATGTAGGAGCTGCTCATGACCTCATGCCCTGCTATAAGCAGAAACCTTCTTAGTACAGTAGAGTCATCACTTAATGTTTAGAATGGCTGAGGAACTGGGAGTAAAACATGGAAAGATACCCCAGACGCCCAAGATCGAAAAGATTGCATTAACCTACAGGCAGAAGTGGAAAAGCACCAGTTTATTATTTTTGCTCATTTGCTAAACTTTTGTGAGAGTTTTGCAATGCAGCCCAGTTGGACTCGCCTTATTTTTTAACTTCAAAGCGAAGACTAGATAAAGCCCAGAGGGGGATGTGTCCTGTAGCACTGAAATGGTGTGCAATTCATCATCAAATTCATCAAAGTTTTGACTTTGGCCATTCGAGTGGGAGGTAGCAGATTTTTATTGGTGAAGCTAAAGTCTTTGCCCAACTACTGTGGTGGATCATTCTGTGAAAGCTTGGAATGATTCATGTACATGGCCAGCTTTTATGTGTTCAGACTAACTCAGATGAGCACTTATTGTTCTGGGTACTCTGGGGTCACGGATGCTTTTAAATAGCACCGAAGGGTCAGCGCCAGACTCTGAATAAAATCCAAGACTCCTAGAATTTTTCTTCTGTATTTTTATTCATATACTGGAGTTCTAGGGTCTTTCATACATCCTACCTTCGAATTTGACTTATGGCCTTAGTCCACAAAAAGTGCTCAACTAAATTTAGCCTCATGAAGAGAGCAGGAAAATCTTTCACAATGTCTTCTCTAACATAGTCATCTTGTCCCTCTTCCCTGCCACCCCCTTCTTCATTTTCTAAGTCATGATAAATGTTACCATCAGCTCTTAACTTTTCTTGGCCAATCAAAGAATAAGTTTTAATTCTAATACTTCTCCCAAGCTAAAACATTTAAGGAAAAACTGGTTACAAAATGCATTTTTTTATTTTTTTTTTTCCTACTGCTGACAGGGAAAAGTAATTTCTCATTCTCTTTTTCTTTTCCTCTTTTTCATTTTAGGATGCCAGTCTTGCAAATCAATATTTCATTCTGAAGGAGCCATGTTTGATGCCAGTTCTACTTATTTGCTTTGCAGTCACTGCAGTAATGCTTTGTAGCTCTGTCAGTATGTAAATTAAACCAAGCATAGATAGCTTTGTGTTGCTTAATGTTCAGCTGATAAAAATTAATGTGGTGTGAAATGAGCATTTTATCTGACTGCAGATACAGTGCCGGAGTTAATTAGACTGGCAGAGCAAAATGTTATTAAACATACAGGCCCCTGATCATCAAGAGCTGGGTGAACCTCAGAAATGTGGGTTTGGGTGGGCAGTGTAATGTAAATTGACTGAGGCAGGCTCAAAGCAAACATACTGAGAATGGTGCGCTACTTCAGCAATAAGACATGACAGACTGAACAGTAGTGCTGATGAATGCATGCCTTGGGTGCACAGTGTAAGGTACAAGGCAAGCCAAATGCTTCCAGCACGCTTGGGAAGTGCATTAATCAGCATTAACACACGATCTACAGTGTCTTATTGTCATTAAGCATCGCCACTTCTGAAGTTCAGAATTTGGTGACAGTTAAATGATCAGTAAGCCAAATTAAATAAAGCGGCAAAACATTTAATTCAGCATGTTATTTCAGTGAAAGTATTTTCATAGATTTAGTTAGTTCTCTTGGCAGATTGCCTTGCAGCGCTGGTGTAATGCGTTGCTGTTTTCCATAAGTAAAAGAAAAAAGCAGTAACAATGATACCTTTTATTCTATAAACCAAATATATTCCTTTAAGTATTGGGTCACTTCTTCGGTTGTCTAAATATGGATCCTACTTTCATATTCCTTATTCTCTGTTTATGCAGCAGGATACATTTATGAAGAGAGATACACTAGAATATTGACATGAAAAGCTATGTTGGATACAACAAAACACGCCTCTCTAGAAAGACTGGTTTCCATCTTCCCCAGGATTGCTGCCTAGGCAAGATGCAATGAGTGTCATGGTTTTTAGTCAGTGATGTGTTTTTGGAGCAAAATGTTTGTTAACACTTAATTGAAGACTTCAGGCTGTGATGTTTATATTCGGAGATGGGAAGCTGTAAGTCATGTTTAAACATACAAGCCAACACCCAGAACTTCAGGTGTCTCTGTAGGTGCTTAGGCACTCGAGTTGAAAGAACTCCATAGAGGCAGGACAGATGATCACCTGAGAGGAATGTTTGTTGAAATGTTTTCTGAGAGGGCCTGCTGCTGTTGAGGGCTGAGAGATGCAGAGGACATTTCTGGGCAGTGGTAGCTCAGAACATGCTTTTCTGCCTTCTCTTATCCTGTGAGCCATAGAATGCTGCTGAACAACCTCCATTTTAACTCCTAGCAACCTCCCTTGATAAACCTAGGAGTCTTAACATATTTTTACCTAGGCCTCACACTACTCTGAGAAATAGTGTTTCCATGAATCTGATGTTTATCTCTAATCCGGGTGATCTGTTTTATGCACTTTACCCATTTATCTTTTGCTGCCTTTTACTTTGCTTTTATAGTCCATAGGCTTATGCTCCAGTAGTAAGCTTTTAAGGAACATGCCTTTTGTTTTCCAGTTACTAGTTCTTTCGTCTTCTGCTGCTCTGATGTCCAAATATGCTTCCAAGCTGGTGGTACTGTTTGCCTCTGAGCCCTGTCATCATCCTCAGCCAGAGGATCCAGCCCAGCCAGCATGGGTTCAGGAAAGGCAGGTCCTGCTTAACGAACCTGATCCCCTTCTCTGAGCAGGTGACCCACCTAGTACATGAGGGAAAGGCTGCGGATGTTGTCTACCTGGACTTCAGCAAGGCCTTTGACACCGTCTCCCACAGCATTCTGATGGAGAGGTTGGCGGCTGATGGCTTGGACGGGTGTACTCTTTGCTGGGTTAACTGGCTGGATGGCTGAGCCCAGAGAGTTGTGGTGAACGGAGCAAAATCCGGTCACTGGGGCTGTTCCCCAGGGCTCAGTTTTGGGACCAGTCTTGTTTCATATCTTTATCAATGATCTAGATGAGGGGATTTGAGGGGGCCCTCAGTGAGTTTGCAGATGACACCAAATGGAGTGGGAGTGTCGATCTGCTCAAGGGTGGAAAGGCTCTGCAGAGAGACCTGGACAGGCTGGATCAAGGGGCCGAGGACAATCGTATGAGGTTTAACAAGGCCAAGTGCTGGGTCCTGCACTTCGGTCACAACAACCCCAGACAACGCTACAGGCCTGGGGAGGAGTGGCTGGAAAGCTGCCTGGCAGAGAAGGACCTGGGGGTGCTGGTGGCTGGCTGGCTGAACACAAGCCAGCAGTGTGCCCAGGTGGCCAGGAAGGCCAACGGTATCCTGGCCTGGGTCAAAAATAGCGTGCCCAGCAGGAGTAGAGAAATGATCATGCCGCTGTACTCTGCACTGGTGAAGCCACAGCTTGAGTGCTGTGTTCAGTTTTGGGCACTGTAGTATAAAAAAAAAGACATTGAGGTGCTGGAGCAGGTTCAGAGAAGAGCAAGAAAGCTCTGGGTCTGGAGACCATGTCTTACGAGGAGTTGCCTGAGGGACCAGGGATTGTTTAGCATAGAGAAGAGAAGGCTGAGAGGAGACCTTATTGCTCTCTACAACTACCTGAAAGGTTGTTGTAGTGATGTGGGTGTTGGTCTCTTCTCTCAGGTGACTAGTGATAGGACAAGAGGAAATGGCCTTAAGTTGTGCCAGGGAAGGTTTAGGTTGGATATTAAGGAAAAATTTTTTTACTGAGAGAGTGGTGAGGCCTTGGAACAGGCTGTTCACAAAACTACTAAAAAAAGAGCAGGGGGTTGTCATTGCTTACATGGATGCAGAAATTGATATCTCCTGTTAAGTGTGTAATTTGCTGGATCTTTCCAGGCAGAACTGAAGAATTGAAGCATCTTGGCTGGGTTTCAGTGAATTTGTGAAGGTGGCCAAGGAATCCTCTGAATGTTTGTACAGAAACCTCCTAGTAGAAGGATTCAGGATGCCTTTTTTACTATACAAGAGAGAGAATGATACAAGGCTGTCTTGGTACTTGCATGCGCTGCTTTGGCCTCTTTATACCTTAGCGATTCTCAGATAAAATCCAAATCTCCACTCCATTTACTTATTTCTTTAAAGTATTTACCACTTGAACTGTAAACCCCCTTCCCGTTTTTTACAGAGCTGAAATAGGAAGCTGAAAGGCTGTATTGGTTTCAAAACCCACACCATTGCCCCCTCCTCTTCAAATACTATAGTTTAATGTTATACATCTGTTAGATCCTTCATTGGGCCACACATGGCTGTTAGCTTCTTACAGGCACACAGCTGAAGACAACCAGTTTACTACTGGTTCAGAGTGTCAGGCATGCTCTCTAAAATTTATCCGTGCTTTCAGATATACAGAATTATAACAAGAACAGCATCAATTATTGTCCTACCCAGGAATTAAGTAATTGGCACAATTAACGACATCTGCATACTTATCTGGAGTGATCTATATGTCAGATCCTGCTCTATTTTGTTTTTCACCAGATTGAGAGCTGCTCAGTTCTTTCTGGAGTTGCATTTGACTTAGTATTGTTTTCTTTATGATTCATTCTGTCCTGTACAGGGTCTTCAGTCCGTCTAGGAAGACATCCAGTTTTTCAGAACTGGTTTTGTCATTTAGCCTAAGAGACCAAGCCTGTGTCTTTAAAGCCACTGTGTGACTTCTTTTGCTGTCAGTGTTTCCCTACTGGGAGAGAAAAAACCCTCTATAGTATCTGTATTTGCTGCATTTTACTACTGTAATGCCCCACACTCAATTTTCAGGTATACTGGTTTTTGCATGTTTATTCCTTTTCATATAGCTGACCAGACTTTTAACTGGCACAAGTTGGGAGTTACTAGGGCCTCAGTCAGTTTGGAATTTTGAAAAGATATCCAAAAACACAGAAGTTTGTCTTTTTTGGACTGGAATTGTCCATTGAGAACAGTCTCTCACAGATTTTCTAGACTTTTCTGTATCTAGAATTAGACAAAATGAAAAAAACAAACCAAAAGAACCCCAAAACAAACAATCAACACACGCCGCTCCCCCAAAAGGAGACATGGTATTTACAGTACCTTCTGGTTTTGGTCAAAAGAGATGCAAAGTAAAATAAGTTATTCCTTCTGCTTCCTTTAAAGGTCAGATTTAATGATGGGCTGAGGTTAAAATCTGAGGCTTTTTTACTTAAAGTTATTGAGATAGCTGAAAATCCCACAAATCACTGTCGGAACTAAGATCACTGTTAAACGAAATCATAATATTGAAGGTTTTGACTACCACCTAATTGGCAGAAAAAGTATCTCTTGTCTAATTAAAATAGCTGCTATATTTTTTTCATTTTGTCACCTCATGGTATCCATACCTTTGCTCAACGATATGAAATATTTTGCCCTGATATGAAATTCTATTCTTTTTTTGTAGCTTCCAAAACAATAGAAACGAGCGTATTGGACCAAGCTGTCATCGGTGTTCGGCAAGGCTAATTATAAAGCTCCTATCTCCAGAGTAATATTTTAATTTTTAGACTTCTTCATCCTTTTAATCCCATAGAATAATCTCAAATCTTGCCCTTACTTTGCACAGTCTGAATAAGGCCCAACAGAAGTAATTTGGGTACAAGAAACAGATTTTTGAGAGACCGATTTTCCTTCCCCTTGTCCCCCCCTTCTTTCCTTACAGCCACTTAAATAGCAACCCAGATTAGTAGTGACAGAATTTTGTCCCACCGCAAACTATCTGTGGTATGAAATAAATTACTTATCTTAAAGCTAGCATTTATGCAGCACTGCTAAAATTCCTACCACCTGAGACAGTTTCGGGAAGAGAGAGGGACGATTAATTTAATTCTCATTTTTGTTGTTTTTGACCTCTTTCGGTGTCATGGATTCACAGGGCCATATCTCAAACGGGAGTAAATTCATAGTGTTCTGTTTGTAGCAGTTCACTTGTACTAGCTCAGGACCTGACTTTGTCCCATAACAGAATCTGAGGGTGTGTCTGGTCAAAATAGTATTCAGTGGGGTCATCTGAGAGGCATTTGATCATCTGTTACGTGCTATTCTTCTTGAAGTGGTTAGTGTGCTGTAACAAAAAATGCCACCCTTGTAATAGAAATACAGTTATTATTTCATTTATTCAGTCATGTTAGAGATGCTAGTGAAAGACTTTTCCTTTTTACTCTTCAAGGCTTCCATCAGTGTCCCAGGTGTCAGTGACTTGGTATGACAAGAGTCCTTTACTTTGCACGTGCCTGCTCACTACGTGTAGTTGAGGAATGCAGACGATAGTGCTCAGCATCAGTTGTCTTTAGACAACAGCCTAAAGTGTGTGCAAGTGACTGAGATTAATTCACTGATTTCTCTAATTGTGTAGATTCAAACTGTGCAACGTCCAACACTCGGAAAGAAAAGAAACAAACTTCTACAAAATCTGCAGTCCGTGAAAAGATTAGAAAGCCTGTTTTTGTAATATTTGGAACGATAATGTCTTTGAAGTGTGGGTTCATGCTTCTTTTTTTCTTTCCTTTGTGCACTCTCAGCCTCTCAGTCTGGGAGGCGTTCCGCTCAGCAGGTTATACAACTGTGACTTGACACCACAGCCAAGTCACCAGTAGCTCTGGAGTTCAGCTTACTGAACTGTAGCAAAGTGTGAATTCTCCGTCGTATACTTGGCAGTGGTGCTAGCCAGAGGAAGAAGCACACTTAAGGGATAACTGGATAGTCAGCTTGGTGTTACAGAGCAGCTGTATTTAGTGCACTAAGCTGTCGGTTACTGATTGCATGCCATTTGAGCATTGGTAAACGTGCTGAGCAGAGTACAGAACCTGATCAGTACAATTCATAGCTCCGTTTTGCCAAGGCATTGCCACATGAACCGGGGGTTACTGTACTCGGTACTCACCTCACGGAAGCATCAGTCTCTTCCAACGACAAAATAGTCAACAGCATGTGGCCACACAGGGACTGGATTGCAGACTGAGGTTTTTCTTTTGTTCAACTTGGTCTTCCAAAGCCTTAAACCTTAAACTCTCAAGCTGTTTAGTTCAGCCTCATTCAACTGAACTGCTCGAAGTTGAAGTGATTTGTACAGGCAGGTTTGTGGCACATGCGTATGTGCACGGCTAAATCTGAAGCCCATGGTAGTAGTGGTACATTTGTATGGATAATTCATGAATAGTTAGTGTTTGCTGGTATTTGAAAAGCTTCTTTTGAAAATAGGGGCTGTGGCTGGTGTAAGAAAGGATTAGGCCAATTTTTATAAATAACCCTAGAAAAGACCCTTCATTTCACTGTACCCTACTTTGCCTATCTGGAACATTACAACTTCCTTTTCTGTGCAATATTTGTTGTTAAACACATAGGTGAAAACTGCCTTTTTAGAAATGTGGTTAACCTAAATATTAGGCATCATCAACTTTATCAAGCTAGTCTAAATAGGAAACACTTCAGTACACAGGAAAAACTGCTTAAAAGAAGAAAACCAGCAGATACGGGAAAGGTAAGAAGTAGGTCTGTGTTTCAATAGCTCCGTGTTCCTTTAACTGTCCGTCGTAACCCCAAAGGGTCACAGGAAGTTCAGAGAAGACCATGAAGTTCGTACTAGCCAGGGTTCAGCTAACTACATTGCATTTCTAGCAGTGGCTGAGCTTCTCCACTCTTCATACGGGCACGGGATAAACACAGCCTGCGTAGCTTGCTCTGACTCCTTGCTTGTGCGGGACGTGTCAGTCACCATGAGCAGCCAGCAGTAGCTCTGGGATCCACCTGGAAGTGCTCACAGTGAGTTATTTCAGGTGCTCACAGACCACAAAAAACACACAAGTAGCCATGTGAGTCTGGGTCTGAAAGTTCTCCAGCCCATTGCCGTGGAGAGGACAATTTCTGCATTTTGTGTGGATTGAAAGATCTCCAGATGCCGTACAGTAAATGGGAGAACAAAACGAAAGGCTTTGCTCATTGTAGTGCAGCTCTCTTCCACTTCTGTCATATACTCGGTGAAATTAGAGATGGGGTAGGAGACAGCACTTGACAGCAGTGCAAGGTATGTATGCAAGTTACATCTCCCATACGTACACATGGAAGAAAAGAAGGTTATCCAGCATGTATTTACTGAAGGGAGGTCATGTCTGACTAAGCTGATAGCCTTCTATGATGGTGTGACTGAGAGAGCAGGGGATGTTGTCTACCTTGACTTCAGCAAGGCTTTCGATACTAGTCTCCTGTAACATCCTTCTGGGTAAGCTCAGGGAGTGTGGGGTAGAAGAGCAGACAGTGAGATGAGTTAAGAACTGGCTGAACAACAGAGCTCAGAGGGTTGTGATCAGCAGTGCAGAGTCCAGCTGCTGACCTGTGAGGAGTGGTGTTCCCCAGGAGTCGGTTCTGGGTCCAGTCTTATTCAACATCTTCATCAGTGACCTGGCTGAAGGGATAGAGTGTACCCTCAGCAAGTTTGCCGATGATACAAAACTGGGAGGAGTGGCTGATACAGTGAAAGGCTGTGCTGCCATCCAGTGAGATCTGGACAGACTGGAGAGCTGGGCAAAGGCCAGTTCAACAAGAATAAGAATAGAATCCTGCACCTGGGGAGGAACACCACCATGGACCAGTACAGGTTAGGGGTAGACCTACTGGAAAGCAGCCCCGTGGAGAGGGACCTTGGTGTCCTGGTGGACAAAGTTATCCATGGAACAGCAATGTGCCCTTGTGGCCAGGAGGGCCAATGGTATCCTGGGGTGCATAAAGAAGAGTGTGGCCAGCAGGTGCACTAGTGAGACAACATCTGGAGTATTGTGTTCAGCTCTGGTCTCCCCAGTTCAAGAGGGACAGGGAAATACTAGAGAAAGTCCAAGGGAGAGCTAGAAAGATGATGAAGGGACTGGAACATCTCTCTTATGAGGAAAGGCTGAGAGTCCTGGGGCTCTTTAGCCTGGAGAAAAGAAGACTGAGAGGGGATCTTATGAATGTTTACAGATATCTGAAGGGTGGGTGTCAAGTAGAAGGGGCCAGGCTCTTTTCAGTTGTGCCCTGTGACAGGACGAGAGGTGATGGTAAGAAGGCGAAACACGGGAAGTTCCACCTCAACATGAGGAAAAACTTCTTCACTATGAGAGCGAAGAGCACTGGAACAGGCTGCCCAGAGAGGCTGTGGAGTCTCCATCTGTAGAGACCCACCTGGATGTGTTCTGTGTGGTCTGCCCTAGGTGTTCCTGTGCTGGCAGGGGGCTTGGTAACTCCATGATGTCCAGAGGTCCCTTCCAACCCCTACCATTCTATAATGTCAGAACTGGGCCTTCAGCCTTTTATATTCCCAATGAGTAGATATGGGCTAGGTGTGTCCTATTGTCTCTTCAGTTGGAACTGCTTTGCTTCGTAGAAATGTTCACTGATTCAAAACACTGGGAAACATGTTCTCCAATTCTTCCTTAACAAGCAGCAAACGATCTGCTGGGGCCCTGGTGTTGCAAGCTGCAATGTATCCCTTTGTCCTTTTAATTTCACCTGGGGATAAGACTTCCTAGAACACGGAGGAGTCACCAGAAGTTGCAGGGTAAGAAACAGATTCTGAAAGTATGGGTGCAGTTAGGATAAGCCCTCCAGTATTCGGATGCCGATCTGACATCAGGTCTGCAAGACAAAACTATAAAATTTGAAAGCATAGGTTTTGTCATTAGATTACCAGTACGACATTCTTTGATTCACGCTGAGATGATGTAAACAATTTTTGTATGGTGGTGTTTTGTTCATTCCAGAAAAGCCAAGACAGGGAGCATGAGGGGTCCGGTTGCAGTAATATGGCCATGGCTTTTTTGTTAGTTGTCACCCTCAGCTGGAGATACAGCCTATAGCTTAAGTGGGAAGAATCCAACCTATTCTTCATTAATGTGAACTTGTGGTTACTCTGGGGATTGTCGCTGTGAGAGCACATCACTTTTCACAGTGCCAAAACAGTGATGTATATGTCTGTAACCGTACATGTATTTCAAAGCATTGGTATTCTGCACTGATAACTTGGAACTGAGGACATTGCTTCAAAGATGACCAAAACCAGGAAAAACACTTCTTGCTTGGTTGGCTCAAGTGGAATAAAGGATTTACCTGAGGTTTGGCACATTTAAAGTGCACAGCAGAGTTTGGTGTAGGGAGCCGTCCAGTAGCCCTTGACTGATCTCGCTCTAGAACCAACAGCGATGTATTTTTATCAGCAGGACCCTACAAAACAGCTAACTGGATGGCTTGGGAAACATTATCAGGCTGGCTGCAGCTATTCTGTGACTGAGCTAGTTACTCTGCAGGCTTCTGTGCTATCAAATTTGTCAGGCAAGAGGGCACTGAAGTATTTTTTTCTGTACCGTGTTCCGATTTCATCCATTCCGATCTTTCTTATCAAAGCAACAGATAGGCTGATGTCAGATGGCATTGAGGATTTGATGAGTTTAATAGATAGAATAAGCTTGTTAACAAGTTGATGATGTGCTTCAAGTGGCCTCACCCTCTCTAGGAAACGCGTGCCATAATTTCAAGGGTCACTGGGGTTCTGTTTTGTCCATTTTGGATTAATTTTTTTATCACTTTTGATGAAAACTGCCTGCTTGTGTCTTCTGAACAGTTTGGGGATTAACTGTGCCAACTAATAAGTTTCATAATTTCCCATCCTAGGGGGTTTTTATTGTTTTTTTTTGTTTCTTAGTTTTTATTTAGGTTTGAGGGAGGTGGGATGTTTTGGGTTGGTTGTTTTGGGGTTTTTTTTAAACAAAGTTCATTCTGTGGTCATTTTTATTGCCACCCTTTGTGGTAAACTGCAAAAGTTGCCATTTGTTTCTCGCAAGGGCTAAACATAAGCCTGAAGCTGTGGTTTATGGGCTATTTTCTAGACAAGAAATGGGTCTTGACATTTTTGAAGTCTCTGTGCTCCATCAGGTGACCTTCTGATCCCCTTTTCTCCCTTTGAGGCAAGACATTTAGAATGAATTAAGCCAAAATATACTATACTCCTGGCTGACTTGACTGATGTGGTTGGCGTGAAAGGTAATCGCCCCGATTGAAATGTTGATGATGGCTTTTAAATCAACAAAACTGATATGATATGTGGATTGTAGCCTATGTATTCCGAGGAACTCTCTGGTATCTTACATTTTTCCAGTTTCTTTCACCTCCCTATAACTCTAGCAGAAGAAAAGTTTGGAAATCATGTACATTGTACGTTTCTCAGGAATTCTGTAGGGTGGAGTTCCGTGTCAGAAGCATTAGAGTATACTTTTAGGATTTTTTTTGTTGTTTTGTTGTGGATTTTTTTTAGTATTCATCTCCACTAGCTAATTCTGATACCAGTTCTAGCAAACAGCAAGTTGAAAATGCACGTCTGCAGCTAGATGACCACGTGCTACCAGCTTTGCTAAGTTAGATCCAATTTCAACAATCCACAGAATCTGGTTTTGTATCAGTACTTGGACAAATTTGTCAATCCAGAGTAAAAGAAGCATTGTTTGAATTAAGTTTGTTGCACTCAGTTATATCCTTTGTAAATAGTAAAGGACAAAGAGACTGAGCATCTTTTCTTTGCGTTTGAGAAAGTGTAGCTTTCCTGGTTGTATTTAGAAAAAGCTGGAATAAAAACCAATCAAACCCTCCCCAAAACAAAAACAGCTCCATAGAGCATAATCCCATCTGTTCCAGAAACTCTGAGACATGCCTAAGTTAACAAGCCCTTATTAGTCAGGCTGTAAAATAGATTGAAAAAATATATCCTTGAGAAATCTGAATTGATTTCCGGATTACACGCGTTCCTACAAAATACACTTCTTAAGAAGTGTTTTGGACTGAAGGAACAAGCTCCTGCGATGTCCATCAATACAGCTTTGTGGTGCAACGTGCATGTTTGTGTTGGGCACCCCTTGCTGGAGGTTATACTGGAACTCCTGGTCAACAGAGCTTGCATTGCCTCTTGGATTAAATTTAAATCACCTCCTATTTATGATTTCCAATTGGAGAACGTGTGAGAGTGATATTGACACTCCAGGTGTGCTGTTCTTAGATTGTGTATAAAGTATTCCTGGTTTAATACATTACAAAGCCATTTTAATGAAATGTATCTATTGCCAGATAGGGATGTGTGGTGTATTGGTGTATTTTGTGTACTTGAGGTTGCAATTCGAGTTTTGTTCTTCCAAACTAGAAAGAATACACAAAGAGATGAGCCTTCAGAATTTGCACCCTGCTTGTCTTCCCTTTTATTTTTAGGCAAGTGTCTGGCTGCTCAGTAAAGGAAAGTTAACAAAAGGATTGTTAACCCTTGCCAGCTTGAGTAGCAATGAGTTGCTGTTTTATGCATGCTGTCTTATACTACATGGGGGTTTGGGATTTTGGTGACCGCTACGTGTATTCCAGGGTAGTTTTAAAACACTCTTCTATATAATATTTATTATATATTACAAATTTTAGCCTCTAGCTGAAAGTAAGAGCTTTTATTAAATAAATGTTGGAACTTGCAATAAGCATTATGTGAGGACCGAAGCTCACTGATGTTAATGGACTCATAAATTAAGTCCACCTGCATGAGGTTAGATGAGCTCCAAATGTAATTTATTGGTTGGTTGTTTTTTTTAATTCATTAAAACTCTGTGTTCAAGCTAAGCTGCCTTTTTGTTGTTGTTGTTCTCGATCTGAGCCAGTTGATCTTTAATTCAGGTAAAACAGGACAGAATTTTTAAAATCCACTTTCCAATGCAAAAGAATCGAACTCGGCAAAGACATAAGAATTAATTATTTTACATTTCATTTTTTCGTGTCTATGTTGCCACAGTGAATAAGGTCTGAAAGGGTAGTAGGGAGTAGCGCTCAATTCACTGAAGTGTGACAATTCTTCCATGTCAGTGATTTCAAGCCTAAAGGGGATGACATCCTGTAAGCACATTCATCCATTTGTGTTTATTAAATTAAAGCCTACGTGAATTTGCAACAACAGACTGTTCATTAGCAGGAAGAGAGACTATTGCTTTCCTCTTGGGACTGCTTTGGCTTTGATCCATTCATCCATTCCTGCACTGACATAAATATTAGGGGTTGGTTTGTTTTGTTTTCTTCTTGTGAAAGATGAGACAATAAACAACAGAAAATGATTTTGTGCTGGTCATGTTCCTATCTACCATATACTATAACTAGCAAAATTAGTTATAAAGTATAACAAAATAAATAGCATACAATGCACTGCCCTAAGGGGAAAAAAGAACCCTGATTTTTTTTCTCAGATTCCACTGGAATTCTACACTAGTTTGCTTGATATACAAGTGTTGAGGGGAAGGGAAAAAGAAGTAAACACTAACATAGCAATGTTATGTGATGTATTGTTTAATACGTACTTTTCAATAGCACCCAGAGATTCCCAGGCAAAAGCAGTATCTTTATCGTGCAGCACCCTGAACAGGGACATGAAAATAACAGCTGTACCTCAAAGTGTGTATCATGAAGCTAAATTTTAGACAAATGGAGAGAGCAAATCTAAGTTGTAGCTTTTTAATACTTTTCCAGTTCCCTTCGACCTCTTTTAACAGCAATGCATACCTCAAATAATTGGGAAAAATCTGTGTTATCAAGTCATTATCCATCTCTGTACAATAGGACCGAGTATTACAGGTAAAAGGTGTTACAATCTTTCTGACCAGGTGACAAAGTTGCATAGAAAGGAAAAAGCATTCTGATGTTCTTGCAAGAAGCTACAAACAGCTATGCAGACCAGGATAATAGGTGTAGGGGTCCCAAAGACTGGATCCTTTAGTTCAGCAGAGTATACAATATGGGTGAAAAACGAGGGTGTAAATTGAGGGATACAGATGGCTATTGTTTTCAGGGGCAAAAAAAATTGTAGGAGTGTAGCAGAAGTAGGAGAGAGAGCGAAGAATTGTCTTGGCATAAAACTTTTGTAGTGAGAATGAAAGAATAAATCCAAAGAAGATGGAGGAATGAAGTGACGGAACAATCGTGCAAAAGGGTTTGGGGTTTTTTAGGGCATTGGAAGGATCACCTGGAATGGGCTCATGCTGAAGAGCCCGTGTGGTATTCTGCATGGGAGGGTCAGATAGAAATCAGTATTGTGCTAAGGTGAAAAATGGATACGACATGGTACTGGGTCGATTATTGAAGCTGAAGCTGCAGAGAATGTGTGTGTGGGATTTTCTGCCTGTAGCCAGCAATGAGTCAGAGAAGGCAGCAGCAGAGCCAAGAGAAAACAGAAACCACATGAAAAGAAGGGTGCGTCAACCTATAGAAAGCATAGTTTGGTCAAGTTAATGGGACTTCCTGGCTGTGGTTAGTATTAGAGGACCTCCTGAGTAGTTTAATGTAAATTGAAAAAAAGCACCAGAAGCCTATCAGCATCAGTAAACACTGAAACTAGCATATCTAAATGGGTCATAAAGAAAAAAATGTAAAGACCAAGAAAATTAGGCATAACTTTGAGAATTTGGTCTGAGTGAGCTCAACTGAGTACTCCTAAGCTGAGTATTAACCTGTCTTTTTCTAGCTCCTCTTTTCAATTTAAAATCTGACTTTTTGTACCTTCTAGTTAAAACTCTAATTGGACTAAGATGTGTGCTGGAGAAGAAGGATTTGATGTTCAGTGAAGTTTGTCAGGTTATGCCTACCTATCCTTTCTTGGTTTTGGCATTAAATAGAAGTTAAAGTATTTGAAGAGTTTGAAAAACACCACTCTGCTACGAAAAAAAAAAAAAAGGAAGTAAAGACAGCAAATTGTATTGATCTAAGATATACCTGTTAATTATAACTGTTATTTATGCTGCTCAAATGTAGTTGCTCCCCAATGTGAAGTTGGGAGCCTGAAATCTGTAACAGCTGTAGTTCTGTGAGCCTGTCTCTCATACTGTTTTTCTGAAGTTCTCTGGATTATTGGTTTTTTGCACCATTATGTAAGACATGAGTCGTAAGAAACCGTGCTCAGTATATGCCAGGATTCAACCTCAGATGTACACAAGGTTTGAATCACTCTCTGGAGGTCCTTGTGTCTCTTCATTGATTGTGTAGGCAGCTAAGGTTGACTGAGGCAGGTCTGAAATGGCCGAGTACCTTGGTTAGGTGCCTGGTGTTTGAGGGAGACTGCATGTATAAATCTGGGCAACATTTCTTCTGTTACACAGGTGAAGGCCAGCATATGCTGGCAGTACCGTGTGTGTGCAGCCTCTTTTTGCTCTTGAGTATTAAGTTAAAGCCCAGTTAGGTCAGCAGGCTTTGCAGCAGTCAAGGTGACTGCACTGAGTCCATCCAGAGATTTGCAAGCTGTTGACTGAAATGGAAGTTCATATGCTGAGACCAGGGAGTTTGCAGGTGAGGAAATTATTTGTGGCTGATTTTTCAGACTAAATAAAAAAGGGTAGCAGAAGCCTCGCACATGGCTCTCAGTGATGAGAAGATAGCAAAGCTTGCCTTTTTGCTTCTTAAGAGAATTATATAACCTGTTACAAAGAAATCCTGGGAGTTAATAAAAGGGAAGCGCCTTCCATGCACAAAGGCTGCGCCCAAAATGGGAAGCTAACAGCAGTCACAAGAACAAGTGGCTGGTCTCGAATTTGAAATCTAAGGCTTGACCTGCCAGCCCTCAGCCTTTTCCCGATGAGCCTCGCCGAGTTACGTGTCCTGAATTTTGTAATGGGTTTGTGCTAGGTACAGAACAGCTGACCTTTCTTTCACAACGCTGGGCTGAAAAGTCAGGGAGCTAGATCCCAACTTTATTCTCCTGTAGTAAGCACGTAACCTCCTCTCTGGTTTAAAAAGGGGTGTGTGTGGGTGTGTGTGATGTGCATCCCACAGTTACTCTTCTGAGGTAAGCTTGGCTTTCCGCTACCATTATTAGCTGTTTTATAAATGATACATCTTTGGACATAGGCTATATTGCTGCGTGCTGAACCCTATAGTTATTCAGGCTTTTGGCTCCTCTGTATTTACGCTTCTTTTTTCTTAATTATAAATGTTAACGCCAGTTTGCATGATGCTTATTTACAAGCTATAGCAAGCAGACGTTTCTTCATGACTGTTTTTCTAACGCATTTAATTTGCATGATTGGCAATGACTTTATTTTTTGCAACGTATACATCAAATAAAATAATCATGATGATTTTGCAGTCGTTTTTATAGCTAACTCACAAAGCAATGTCCAATGCGAAGTATAACAATGAGGCTTTTTAAAGAACTTCCCTAGAATATCAAAATAAATGCAGAGTTTAGGTTATTAGAGCTGAGGAAGTTAATATTTCCCTGTCCTTACTGGCTTTCTTCAAAGTGTTGAAGAGTGTTTGGCTGTTCAAGGGCTTTTCTATAAAACGGGGCTGTGGATCTCACGTTCCAGACCTCCCCTAAAGGTTCAGAGAGACTTGGACATGATGGGATTTTAGATTTAAGTGTATGCATAAAGCGTAATTTCACATGAGAAAGAGAAGTCTGGATACCTCAGGTAGTTAAGGAGACACAACAAGGAACTCTAGTGAAAATGAGTCAAAGAAAGCAGGTTTTTTTTCCAGGTTAGAAAAGCTTTTGGAGACCCTCTCAACCTGGTGCCCTGCAGTAGGTTTGGTTTTTTCTTTCTTTTCCTTTCTTTCCAAAGTGAGCTTAGGCTTTGCAGTTACCACTTAGAAACAATAGCATACAGCCTGGAAAAGATACAGTTGATTCTAAATGTTTGTGTTGGTGTAGATAGCTGACTGGTTTTATCCCAGTGCCCGTAGTAAGGCACATTACTATCCAGTCAAACCATGAAAACAAAATTGATGCTGTGTCAGCATCTTGGTTGCAAATAACGCTCAAACCAGATTATAGGACATGCTAGGAATACACAATAAGGTTAGAAAGACTGCTTCAGCTGTGAGTTCTTCAGGCTGTGGAAATAATAGAGCATAATTTAGTAGAAGAGGAACTAGGGAGTCAGCATACACAGGAAAAAAATGAAAGGAGCAAGAAAAATGAAGGGAAATGGAAATAGATGTAGGGGAAGTTTGGCAAGTCCTGTCAGCGGTAAAATATTACACCGACTATGTGGAAGGACCAGGGGGGGGGTTTAAAGAAGAGCTAGAAGTTGCTCTCAAATAAAGAGGACAGTGACTGATCTTTGTGACAGCTGCGTTGGAAGTCCTGGAGAAGATATGAAAATATATGTTGTGTCTGAGTATATTTGTTAGAAAGTTAAAAATGAGCCCAGGACTGTGCATGCAAGCGCTACAAACTGTTTACAAACTGTCCCTGCCTTTTGTGCATGCTTTGAGAGAAGACAGGCCTGCAGCCCCTCGTCAAATCACCCACTCTTTCAGAAAAGGTCTGCTGTCAATCTTATCATTGCCCATAAAATGACTTATTAATGCTAGAAAAAGAACTTCGAATGCTTATTTAATTAAATTGTGTTTGGGGTTGGTTTGGGGTTGGTTTTTTTTTACTTTATTTGGTATATTAATGATGCTTTCTTCAGTGTGCCCTTCCTCAGTATTATGGGAGGCTATATGGTAAACTATAGACTATATAGACTGTAGAAGTATCTATTTCTCCATATTAGGTGAGATTAGACCCCTTTGTGTCAGACAACCTTTTGTTTCAGAAAGGTGAAATAGTGCCAATAGTGAAATAGAGAAAACAATGAATCGAGAGAGAGATGCAAACTCAGCCTTCAAACAATGCAATCTCTCAGCAACCATCAAGTTAAATTTAGAATACCTAAAATCAGTAAGAATCCTGGTGGGAGCACTGACATTTCTGAATAGGGTTCAGTCTGTGAGGAGCAGAGTCTTGAAATCTATTAAACGACGCGTTACAATAGTTTAAGTGTAGATATCACAAAGGGAGGGATTAATGTACACACATCCACACAGGAATCTTTGAAGCTTTCAAATGCTCCGTGTCATGTGAAAACCAGTCAGCAGGCATCACCTACATATTTCACAGCAGTCTACCTATCTGGGCATTTCAGTGTGGCAGTAGGAAGCCTTTTGAAGTGATAGTGAGACATCTCAGTGCAGCTTGTATTCAAAGTTCTAAAGTCTGTGCTTTGGGGTTTAAGTGGGCATGTTGATATATGTGTATATATATAGGTATGTGCATACATCTGCAGATACTGAGATGATAAGGCAAAGCTAGCTAATTTAGAATCAAGTTTTGAACTTTAATGTTGGGAATAAATAATGTGGCCAAAATCTCTGTAGGTGTATAATAATAGTAATACTCTCTAGCAATAACTGCATAATTGAAAGAGGAATTGATCCATCCACAGGTACTAACAGCAACAAAACAACAACAACGATGTTTTTAAAATGCCAACAAAAATTGTGATTGTGTGACTGCTTTCCAGCTTGTTGTTTGTTTCTTTGTTTTTTCTTTCAAAGTACATTTGATTAATTTTCTGGATGCAGAGTTTGGGACAGAAAAAAAATTAGACTTGGATTGCCCACGCAGCACCTATAACTTGCATGAGGAATAGTGATCTAATTGTTTGATTTTTATCTTTAGCGTTTAGTACAGAGTAGAAATAGAGAAGGCATGAGCATTGGTAAACACTGAGTCTTGCAGTTGGTCAAATGAGGGGTAAAGTGATAGATAAAATGCATTTAATTTAATCATCATTCTATTCTTGCCCATCAAGAAACATTCCCCCCTTTTGCTGCAGCAGTGGTGCAGAAAGTTTGAAGTATGCCTGCCCAATTTAAGATGATGATGGTTATTATTATTATTATTTTTTTGTACTCTTTCCTTAGCATGAAACTTATTCAAATATGAAGGAATAAAAATATCCGTTAAAATCGGTAAGGTTTTCCTTAGATGTAAGGAAAACATGCGTTGGTCCTTAAACGAGGTTTGCCATTGATCCAAATCCATCTATGTAATGATTAACTGACAATTCCACTACGCTATTTAATTGACATATAGCTGGAAAATATCTAAACGCATGTGGCAAGAGAAATCTTTCTTGATCCCCTTTCTTGGTGGCTTTGATCCTAGGGTACAGGAGACCCTGTCGGTATCTTTGCATGTAACCTACTATAATGAGTACAATACAAGCAGTCATCTTGTGGTTCTAGTAGTTCACTGTATTACTGCTACTCCGTTAGTAAGATATGACATTATAAGCATATATATTATATATATAAACATATCTATATTATAAGATACTACATTATAAACATAAATTGTAAATTGCTAAAGTGAAGTATAAGAATATAAAAAGTAAAATATCCTGGTTTAAAGAGCATTAAATACAAAAATAGGAGATAGAAATGGGAAAATGAGGAAGAGTAACCAACAGTGGCGCTGGCAAATACAATGCAACTGGAAGTCAGGAGATGGCTCATTTCAGAAAGTGAGCAGCTGCAGAAGTGTGTCGAATGAATGACTCTCCCTGTATCCAGTAGAAGTAAATGAATTAATAATCAAGGGGAAAGTCTTTTAAAAATACGTTTCAGATGATAGCTTTAAGTGAGTTTGGTCTCTTTTAGTCAGTGAAGTCTAGTCTCTAATTAGGTTTCTATTCTTACAGTGATGGATATGAAGTACTTTCCAAATCTATTTGACCTTCTCAGCCTGGGGAGCAAAATTATTTCCATACTCCTTAATTTCACAGGCGTTTTGCATTTGTTGCCACAGAGCACTCTCACAAACAGGGAAGAAAGTTTAAATGGTTGAGAGACTTGCTTCAGTCCGTGCACGAGGACACTTGTTTGCCTGTGGAGCTCTTCTCCACCCTGTACATCTGTTTCAGTATGCGTGTTATCTCTTTGAATTTGGCTCGGTGGTTACTCACAGGGAGCCTCTGCACTGGCATCTATCTTCTGCATTTCTTAATTTCTTTTGGAAATACTCTATTCTCTCACCTTATTAATGTTAAAACAAAAAAAAAAAAAAAAAAGAAGGGGATTTTATTGCTAAAGGCAGCAGAATAGTGAACTTCTTGGTGGAGCACTGTGTCTTCCCCTGCGAGTGAAAGCTAAATTAGTTCTGAGGTGCTTTCACTCAGTGGAAGCGTAATGAGAGATGCCAGCCACCTCTTCATTAATAACATCCCAGGCACATTGGGAGCGGCGGACAAAGCCTGCTGGGAGAGCACTACCACCAGCAGAAGAAGCAGGTAGGTAATAAAAAAAATAGGCTTAAGAGAAAGGCAAGACAGGTGGAGATCAGGGCTCTGATGTTACGGGGTGTAAAGTCATTTCTGTCTGATGAGCAAGAGTGACTCAGCCTGGCTGGAAGGGTAAAGTCGGTGCTAACTTACAAATTGCTGCTGCTGTAACATTACAATAGCACTGCTGCTGCTCAAGAAGAATTTGGAACAGTTTAGTATGCGGAGTAATTTTTCTAAGTGCCTGTTTATTTTTATTACCTGTTCACAGGTTATTAAATGTTTTATTTCCTTAAAAAAAAAACCATCTCTGACTTCTGCTGCCTAGTCCAGAGGTTTGTGTGTGACGCTGCTGTTTCTCTCAAACATGAGATGCTGGAAGAACCTGATCATGGTGTCTGGTTTTCCAAGATTCCCATAGTATTTCTGCTTCCTTATTGTTGTGGATTCATTCTTACATTTGAACTTTTAAGGTTTCAGATTTACATAGCAGCCAGGTAAGAACACAGACGGTTGGTTCTTGAAGTTTCTTCTTTCTGCCTCTCCAAACCAGATACACATCAGAGTGAAAAATCTCATAGCCCCAGCTGTAATATTAGTATTTAAGCTTCTATGTTAACTCCAAGGAGCTGTAGACCTTTCACTTCTGTTACCCCGTGCCTCCACAGATATTTCTGAATACGTGTCATGAATCTTCAAACTGAATGATTGGTCCTAAAATGTTTGGATTTCTCAGTGAGTTGTCCCGTTCCAAATATTTAGTAAATTCAGAGAACAGAGAGCTGCAAAGCAGAGAACGGTTTTGCAGATTCTGTGGTCCAGAGACTCAGATAACTAACTCTGGTTTTGTTCAAAATCAGATGCATCAAAATGGCTGCTATCACCTCTGTGGTGTGGGTTATTTGCTACAGGGTGTGTTCTTCTAAATCATTCTTTGACTCTCTGAAACACAAGCAGCAGAGACCACAACTTAATAGAATGTCTGCACACACAGTTAGGCATGGCTACGTCCTTCAAGAATCAGGTATGGACAATTCTAATTAGCAAAGCAGAATCTAGAATAGAATTTTCTGAACTCATTAGACCATGTCTAGCAGAGAGAGAGAGAAGAAATGCTTTACAGCACTTTAATGTTTTCTTTTTTTGGAGACATAATCTTGGGTCAGCTCCTACAGAAACTGAAGAGACTAAGAAATGAAGTGGTTTTTTTATTATAAACTGTATAAACAACCGAAGCATCAGATAAAATGACATTCATTAGATTCATTTGGCTCCTGCTGTCTGAGGAAATAACTACATGGTTCCTTGCACTGGCAAGTACATGTACACATTAAAAGATCCATGTTGCCTGTCTGCTCAGGCAAACCCCGATCTAAGTCAATGGGGATTTGTCTTGGATGTCTTCAGTGTATGGGAGCAAATCCCATGAATGGGCAAGTTGCTGAGCAACTAGTTTATAATGCAATTCTGTTTTATTTCTATTAAAAATGTTCCAAAAATCACAAGTCTAATAAAAGAATACCCCGATTTTGGATGTTTTTTTATTGTGTACAATCCTTAGCTCTACTATGGTCAAAAGAAGTTTGAGTAGTATGGAGATTCAGACATGCAAATGGTTGGTTTATAAAAGCTCTGCCTTTTTCAGTCAGGTGTCCAGCTTATACCAGTCTCATGTTACTTTTGGTGCTCTCTGCGATAATTGATAAAATGCTTTCAAATGGTGGAAGTACTGGTATATATTTTAGGATTTCTGCCTTAGCTTCTGATGACTTAAGAACACAATACAGACATAACTTGCCTATTACGGTATAGTGCCCTCAGCTGTCACCTGAAAGTACTATCATCCACCTTAAATACATAGGAGTCTGAGGCTGGGTTTTTCCTATGCAGAGATTCAAAATGAGTAAAGCCAGAACTCAGCATTGTCTTTTTTTAAATCAGGAAGACTAAATATACAGTGTTGCAGCAGTTACTGGTCAGGAGTTGATCACTAGATGCAAGCTGAATCAAAGTCTTGCTCAAAGTACCTTGTTCAATTCTCTGGCATTTTAGTTAAGCACAACTGTCCATATGACCCTATGGACTTGTCTTCAATGGAATCTATTTTTCCCCCCTTTCTTCCACTTCCCCCAACTCCTCCCCATCCCCTCTGTCATCATGTCGTACCCCCCCTCCTCAAACAAAAACCAACCAACCAAAAACAATGGGACACACACACATATGATCCCTACTTTCCTTTGTGGTATGAAACAGTAAGAAGCTTTAAAGTTTGTGCCAGAAGTGGTAGTGCTCTGAGTTGGTAGATCTTTGTTTTTAAAATTATCTTCACAGCTACTAGAATTATCTCTTCAGTCCAAGATAAAGCAATATAGGTACCCATCCAAAAATGACCTTTCTGCCTGATTTCTTGCTTTTCATCTTCAGCAGCTGTTTGTGATAGATTTCATGGCTATTGTCACAGATTAGAGTGTATATTCTGGCTTTACATACAGAAAAAATGAGTTACAAAAGCTTCTTATGACTTGATTGCATCAGTAACAGCAAGTGGTAGCCAAATCTATGAACCCCAAGTTTTAAAAAACATGACTCTTTGGCCCAGGAAAGTTTTGTGGACTGAGATTAACTGCAGCAGTTTAACCAGCATTGCTCAAGGTATCACCACTTCCTGCTATCCACTCTCCAGACAAAACTCACAAACCAGAATTGCTGTGTTCTGATCTGCTGCTGCTCTTTTCAGCCCAGCCTACCAAAGAAGATAGTCTAGTTTTCAGTTTATAGCACTGTACTACGCTGAAAAGTCTCGTGGTTTGGGAACTGGTTGATTAGCAGATTAGATACTTCCACCTAAATGTTCATGATCTTCACAGGAAGAATGGGACAGGAGCATGCAGATACAGATTTCTTGTTTGAATCCACCCCTGAGTCTCTCAGAGCCCCCAAAGAAACCCCCCCAAGGATCTGATTTAGAATTTCAAGGCACTTAATAAGTTTAGTTTGTGAACTCAAATGGTATATGATGCTGCTGAGAGTGTTCATGGCATATTTGTAGCAGTAGGAACTGTTACAGATTTGGAAGGAAGGGGTGCTCCCTTTTGTAGTATTGTGTTAATAGCTAGAGGTAGCATCAGGCTTGACATTGAACTTGGGGCACGGGCTCTTGCTGGTAGTATTGATAGTAATAGTGTGAGGATCAAAACACTGCAGTGTGATGTCTTCTTGGTGTTGAAGATGTGTTCTGTCAGTTTATGGGAGAAATCCAGTGCACTTTTGAATTGCTCCAACTTCACCTTCAAGTTTTGCAGACTAAATTGTTCTGTATTGAGAAACTTAATCATTTTGTAAAGGATTCTTCAGCCTGACTAGTAGTTTTTGGTGCTTTGATTATAGAGTGCACAAGCAGGGGCAGGGAGTAAACTTACAGAATTTTAAGTGTCTGTCTTTCTGAATTACTACTCATTTGGCACTGGTTAGCTATCCAGCAGTACAGGCATGGAAAAAGTAACATGTTCTGTTAAGAAAACCCTGGTGCCAAATCAGTTTAGGTAGCATCTTGGCTCTGTTTCAGGTGTGAGTACTTCATTGACTTAGACAGTTTATGAATACTGCAATCACTTTTCCACTCTCCCCCTCTAAAAGTCTGTTTCATTTTATATGGAGAAACTCTCTAAGTGAAGTGTCTTTAGGGCACTGTTAAAGACAGAAAAATACCAAGCAGTCAGAATGGAGGAAACCTAAAGTGTGTCTCCTCTTTTTCTTTTCCTGTCTGTTTTTTGTCATAGATCTTGCATATAGAGAGCAGGATAGAATAGCATGTGTGCTCTGGAGGGAGTCGACATTAGGATATCCAAAGTTGCTAATGTTTAATGTTTTCTTTTTAATGTATGCAATATAAATATCTGTGAGCAAACTGAACATCTAACAGAGGCGACCACAAGTTAGACTTCTTTACTCCAGTAACATGATGGGCAAGTTTCATGATTACATGGCTAAAGGAACAAAGTAATGTGTTTCTTACTATGTGTAAATCAGATTAATACTAACAAGTTGTCTCAGTTACGTAGAAATTATAGGCACGGGGAAAGGAAAAGCACAACAAATTACAGTGTGTCTGTGCATTCATACCTGCCTTTCATCAAAGCATTACAAGGTTGATAGAGAAGAAAAACAAACAGGAAGGAACAGGAAAAGTAGGTTTAGATTATAATTCCAGCATGACTACCTCATGTTGTGTTTTACAACACTTCAGGAAAGAACTGCGTAGTACTTGCCTTTGTGTGATCTTCATAATTTTTCACCATGATCACTGATAAAATTTTTATATGGTGAGTTTCTGTCATTTCATATGATCTAGAGACAAGAAAAAGCTGATGTCGTTACCTTGATGAAGACAGAGACTAAATGCATCAACATGTTGTGACACTGCACACTTCATCAAATGTAGTAAATAGGTGCTGTACCAGACAACTTCCAGCAATCCAGAATTATTTTGAGAGCTGAATGCATGGATTTAGTGACATTGGAAATCTACATGTTTAACATTATAATTCTGACATAAAACACTCTCATTCTCATAAGACCTCACTCACTCTGAGACCTCACCTGGAGTACTGCATCCAGTTCTGGAGCCCCTATTACAAGAAGGCTATGGATGTGCTGGAACGTGTCTAGAGAAGGGCCATGAGGATGATCAGAGGGCTCCTATGGCGACAGACTGAGAGAGTTGGGGTTGTTCAGTCTAGGAAAAAGAAAGCTCTGGGGAGACCTCATTGTGGCCTTTCAGTATCTGAAGGGGGCTACAAGAAAGCTGGAGAGGGACTTTTTAGGCTGTTGGGCAGTGACAGGACTGGAGGGAATGGATTGAAACCAGAGATAGGTCAATTCAGGTTGGACATTAGGAAGAATTTCTTGCCCACGAGAGTGGTGAGACACTGGAACAGGTTGCCCAGAGAGGTGGTGGAAGCCCCATCCTTGGAAGTTTTTAAGCCCAGGCTGGA
>WTSP01024036.1:29489-95902 GCA_025331215.1 Actenoides lindsayi
GTGGTGAGACACTGGAACAGGTTGCCCAGGGAGGTGGTGGAAGCCCCATCCTTGGAAGTTTTTAAGCCCAGGCTGGAGGGGGCTCTGAGCACCCTGCTCTAGTGGGAGGTGTCCCTGCCCATGGCAGTGGGGTAGGAACTGGATGAGTTTTAAGGTTCCTTCTGATCCTGACAATTCTATGATTCTATAAATATGTGGTGGAGTTGTTAATAGAGCACATGGAAAAAATCAAATAACTAATGGTGTTAGGCCTAGGTTTAATTGTCATGACAAAATTAGAATGTTTGAGGGTTTAGATACCTTTTTAAAATGCTGCTTTTTTCCAAGTGTAGAAAGTGTCATTGTCTGGGTACAGCCTGCAACAGTGGCATGTAAATGCACACCCCTCCTAGTCACTGTGCTTCCCTCAGTTTACGAGGCTGGCAAAGCACAAAGGATGCTGCCATGGCATGTCAAGGTGTAAAACTGAAGCTGTTGTTAAACCAGACACAGTTATGTTAATTTATCTACATTAAAATATTTGGTATGGAAAGGAGTTGTCTGCATTGGAAGGTTGAAAAAAACAAACGGGTAGCAAAAGGAGTAATTTGGATATTTCTGAGAAGTTGGAGCCAGGCCCAAATGCTATTTGTCCAGACAGCTCTAAGGAGTAGCTGTTGAAGAAGCATCAGCTTTCCCAAAGGAGAGGTAACCGTTCTCTGTGTGCCTTGTACATAAAGGGTGATCACAAACTAGCCACGCCAGCTGCTCGCTGTGCTAAACCTGGCTAGTGGTTGCTTTTCTGAGCCAAGCCAACTATCAACAATCGATATAAATCTGCTAGTTACAGACACGGGCTTTATAGACCTATCAGCAGACTGTCTTGAGGGCTTAAAAGTTATGTGGATGTAAGCCTATAACATCATCCCTATCTTAGCATCCCAGCAGTAGGAAAATGTATGGGAAGTGAGAAAGGAACCCTCTAGAGTTACAGAATGCCAGAGAACTGAGACGTACGATGTCAGGCCTCTTGGGCCATACACAGTGGGGTTTATTCAATGCCCCTGCCTTGTTTTAAAGGAACAGGAACTTCCTACTTTTACCGTTGGCATTAAGGCATCCTCTAGCAGAAAGTAAAACTCCAAATGAGGCTGTGCTCCATGTTTTTGGACAAGTATTCCCAAAGCTCCCATTTCTACTGAAAGACTGTGTGCCGTGTGGGTTTTCTCTGCTGTCCCCTGTCAGCTTTCAGGTGGCAATAGGTGTTTAGGAAGTTGATTCACCTTGATGGCTCTTTTTACAGAATGTGCCATAAATGACTTGCTTTGTTTGCAGCCTCTCTCGCTCTCGTTTACAAGGTCAGGACTGATGTTTTGGTTGTTTTCCCAGAAGTGCTCTACTGACCCATTTTGCCTTAATCCCCTGATGTCACTGAAATAAACTGGGGAGGGGGAGATTTCAGAACTCGAAACAATTTCCTCTGCTGTTGTGCTCTGCTGCAAATTAATTTGATACTATTATGTAAGCATAATCATCTACTCTAATCACATCACAAGATTGGGAACAGACAGAAATAACAGGAGGGAACATTCTGGTTCATGAAAGGGAGTCAGTGGAATAGGCTGCTGGTCGGGACCTGAGCTGGAGCACCTCTAAGGCTTGGCGTTACCAATACTTGCTTGTATCCATTGTCTCACACTGTTGAAGATGTAGCTGTCTAAGAGTTGGACCCTTTTGCTCACTACAATCTGCTAATGCTATTAATGACTAATGTTGCTGTTTAGGGCAGAAAGCTGCGGAATACTGGATTTTCTAGTGTAAATTGGTAGAAGATGCAGCACTGTTTAATCTTGTTCTGCCTATATTTATCTGTAGGTGTATGAATGGAGTATGAGATCTCATGCTAACACTCTGTAGCCCAGTGGTTGCTCTTCTCAGAGAGTGAACCAATTCTTAGGTGTGAGTAAATAGGTGTATGGGCCTATGCTCCTTCTCTAAGATGTCTCTTTGATTAATGTCACTAGCAGGAGCTTACTGACAGATGTTTCATTAAATCCTTCCTGAGTGCAGTTAGCTCCTTCATCTGAAATGTACCCTCCACATCTTTCATTCAGTCAGAGATCAGAGAAAAGAGCATTTTTTTCCTTGTAGGAGAGTCTGACATTTATAGGTTTTTCTTCTGCCAGTGATAGTCAGCTGTGTGTAATGGTTTTTTTGCAGCCTACAGCAGAACCAACCAGTGTGAATCATTCAGGCAGCATTTGGGGAACTTTTACGGGGAGCTTTGCAAGTACAAACTGTGCAGACTTGGAAGCCCACTTTGATGGTTGTCTCTTTTTGGTTTAGATGTAACAAAAGTTCATGTTGTGTAAATGCAACGCAATCTGTTTTCCAGCTTGGCCTCAAAATGAGTGAACACAGATGTTGTCTGCAGAGAGCTTTGACCTCCTTAGCATCATTTCCTCTGGAAATGTAAATGGTAGAGGGGGGATTACAAAGGACAACGGTATGTTTGAAGGTCTGATGGAACTTTGAGCTGTGAGGCCTTTGCTTTTATTCCTGATGTAAATTAGTACTGTAGCATCATATAAGCTGTGCCACTGACTTATTTGGTTTTGTGATGCTCATATGCAGTCATCCCCATCACTCCCAGCCCACTGAAAATGAAGCACCTGAAAACCCATGGAGTTTCTCAGATCTTTAACAGAAGAATCTGGCTTTTGGACTCGATTCCAAACCTTTCTATTTCTGACCTTGTTAGAGCTGACTGAACACCGTTTACCTTGCCAGGTCATTGTGGCAGAATCCAAACAATGTTTTGGAGTCACTTGACCTTCTATTCCACTTTTTGATTCATGTGATTTTTCAATTTTTATTTTTTTTTTTGATTAGGATTTGGGAATATGGCAGTGCACAGGAAAAAGAAAGCACAGGTGCTGAAAGTTACATTGGTGATGTAAGTGAGATTTTATTGGTATTTTGAAGAGCCACGCTGTGTATTGAGTAGAAAGATTGCCTGTTGCATTAACCAGTGTAACGTGTCATGGCACGCATAGGTAAAAAGCTACAAATCTAATTTCTGCCCAGTTTAATGCCTAAGAAGTCGTGACAGCCTAATGATGGCCTAGTTTCTTTCAGAAATGAATTAATGATCGAAAAACACTGTCTTTGAGAAAATTACCTATGAACTGACTTTGCAAACACCTGCTATTAAATCTGAAAGAAAAGGACTTTCTGTAGGAGACAGAGCATGACAAGGAGAAGATGGCAGATAACGTTATTACCATAGGTACACAAACGACACGGGCTTCCTTTGCATGTGCAAGAACAAGACATTCGAGTAAGATGTTACAAACAGACATGCTTGGTTGACAAAGGAATAGCTTCCTTGTGAATCAGTACCTTGTCGAGCCCAAATAGGATTAGCGAACGTTGGCTACCTTGCGGGTAGCCTTCGAAATAGGAGCAGGGGAGACTGATGGGATATAGCGGGGCTGACTTGAAAAATAGAGCTGTTAGGGAAAATAGATCTATCTGTTCAAAGAAGATCAATTTCTATGCTACAGGATTCTTCATTTACTAGGCTCCCGCTATACAGTGAAGGCCATTACCATTTCAAAGGCCCGAGTGAGCTTCTGGCTAGCAGAAGAACCAGCATTATTTCATTACAGTCTGTTTGCTGAAATTGAGTGTTCCTGACGTGGTTTTTGACTTTTACTCTGCATAAGCATAAAAGGCTTTCTTTCTGGCATGCAGGCGAACAAAGCAATTACTGTTACTTACCTCTGTTCACTCAGAGAACCCTTTCCCAGAGACTGAGCTCCATTTGACAACGCCCAGCAGTATTGTTACTGCTGCCTTGAACCATGTCTCGGGCTCTGGCTCGCATCAAGGGATGTGAATGGCTTTTCCAGGCAAAACTGTAAGCCTTGACAGAGTAAGAGCTTGGAATTGAAATGGACAGTCCAAGTTCTCGCAGAGGATCTGGTTTTAGTTTGTGCGCCCCTGAAGCTATTTTGTCAGTCTGCTTTTTGTATAAGAGTTTTCACTTCTGTATTTATAGTGTTTGTTGTGGGTTTCACCTCCGCTGGGAAGTTAAGCTTTTAGCATTATTGATAGTATTTAGTGATCCTTGTTTGGAAGCCTGGGGATAGTTTATGAAATAGACCCTACAGAATGGAGCACTTACAGGATCTCAAGTGTTCCCCTACACACACAAAAAAAAAAGCCTATGAGGACAGTAAATGTTTCTATTGGGTTTTTTTTGCTTGGTTGGGAGTTTTTGTTTCTTTGTTTGTTTTTTAAAACTTTTTCTGTCTTCACCTTTCTGCTCAGACAGAGTTTCACTTTCAGATCTGTGTTTTGACTGGATCTTCAGTGAATACTCAGGAAGAAATTACACCTACCCGCGGAAAAACGTACCTAATATCAGTGCAGCGTAACTGAAGGCAAAAACACTGCAAGAAGGCAGTCATGGGGAGGTCATAGCCTTGAAAATGAGACATCTGGTTTCTCTTTACCAACATATGTGAAAAATCTCATAACCTGATCAACAGAACATGCTAGGTATACCCATTTGTGGAAATTATTTTGCAATGCGTCTTTTAAAGTCACAAAGGCCATGGGGAAATACTCTGGCAGATTATAGCCGTTGCAGATACAGCCTCCTGGCTAACTCTTAACAAAAGAGATGATGAGCAGAGCATCACTTGCGATTAGGCAACCGAAGAGACAACACAGTGAAGAATTACATCACAGTGGGATTTCTTTCGAGTATCAAGCACGTACAATGCGGAGTAGTACAAGTCCTGCCGGATGATTTGGTATGCAGTCTATCTGCCAAATGAAGCCTGGATGGGAGAAATGGGCCAAGCCTTGATTTCTAATGTTTATGCTGAAGCTCAAGGGGCAGAGGTGTTTTAACCTCTTCTGTCATTCTGCCTCTTGGGGGGGACTGTGCTCCTGGTAGCTTGTGTTGATCTTTCACTCACTGTAAAAGCTTTGAGAAATGAGGAGTAACTGGGCTTGTCTCAGAACTATTAAGTAATGCAAGAGAGGAACAGTGAAAGACACTACTCAAATGACTTGGATTATTTTCAGAAGCATGCAACTTTTAAAATGATTTTGGCCCAGGATTTTAATTATTTTTTTTGCCCATTCTTTTCCCAGAAAATCCCTTTTTTATAGTCTCATCCATATTAGATAAGTGATTGAGAAGCTGGCCAAGAGGAATTTAAAAGACGATTAACAAGCCTTGGTCCCAGACTCGGCTCTGGTGGTTTTCCTGTTTGCTATGAACATTAAGGGTAAGAGGATCTGGAGTGTGTTTTATGAGCAGCCTCAGCAGGCTAAAGCCTCACTCCCCAACTGGAAAAATAATCTCCAGGTGAGACAAGTAGCACAGCACCCAAAGCCAGAATTTGGCTAGGTAAACATTTACACTTGAAGCAGTTGGCTGTCCCCGGATTGTATGAGATCATGCACCCTCTACGCTGACTTTAAAACCAGCTCTGCTGTGTATTAAAACGGGCTTAGTCTTTTCAGTCATTTTGTAAAAGTCTCTAATCCAGCTGGTGAATATCTTTGATAACTCCAGACTGGTTTTATTCCTGAAAGAACCAAGGGTCCTTAGCCATCAGCCCTATGCTTCAGTGTTCCTTTTTAATTACAAATGGACCAGTCAGGGAGCAAGACCAGTCGCTCATGACTGAATAAGCAAGTGTGTGGCTGTGATCTGTGAGACTGGATCCTGACTGTGTAATGGCCATGGTTTGCTAATTTACTTTTTCTTCTGAAAAGGTCAAATTCTTTTAAATTACAAGTGAATTCATGAAAGTCAAAGTCTATTCATAACTAGGAAGAAGGGAGAATTTGCCACAAAGATTATTCTCTGAAAAGTTCACTTGGGTCTTGCACGTTACAGAGTCTGGGTCTAAAATTCTTTTTCTCCTATCCAGAGAGATTTTGATCAGTCTCATTTGTTTATAGCTCACACTGATTTGCTTTTGTAGATGGAGTGGCTGAAGAGCACACCTGATGACAGTTTTTTTCTTCAAATCTAGCAATGCTGCTTGGAAGTTACTGAAGCTGAAGTCAAGTCTGAAAGCTTCACCAAAAGCAAATGAGCCAATTACATTAGGATCAGAAGAAAATCAGCTGAAATTGGAAATGCATTAAAACAGTTGAGTCATCTGCAGGTAGCATGCTGCAGAGAGGGAAAAAAAAACCAAGTCTTTATGGGTGGTCAGTTACTCTGAAGGCAACTGCATCATGAGTTTAGGCTTCCTGTTGCTTGCCTGCTTATGGCCCATGGAGATACAGCACGTGTGAGTATTTTATTAGTTATCCAACTGCCCTTATCTGCCTTCAGTGTCTTTTAGACAGAGAAACCTACTTAAAAAGTGCAGTGTCAATTACCTATTGCTAATCTTATTTAACTTTCCTTGGAATCGTCACCCATGAGTACCTTTCTGTCCTTCTGCCTGTCTTTCCCCCTTGTCAGTTTTCAAGTAGTTCTGTCATGGGATTGCCAATGAACTGTAAATCTGCGTAGCCCACTCTGTCTTGCCGTGCCCTTTTATGTGGGTTCAGAACTTTTTCTAATCAGAAAAAAATGTTGCAGGTAATAAAGCTGACATTTTCACAGGCCCCCATTTTGAGTGTGCACTACCCAAAACAGTATTTGTAAGTTCAGGCACAGGGGTGGAGGACTTTGGAGGAAAAAAGGCTCTTCTTTCTTGTCTGTCTTGATGTGAGCACAGCAGTGTGCTTGGAGAAAAAGAGAAGATGAACGGTCTCAAGAAAACATGCAAATTATCTGACTATCTCTTTGATAGTTTTGTACTGAGATGGAAAGAGTACCTTAAGCAGTTTCTTTGGGTTTGTTTTTTTTTGTCCCTTGAACAACTTCAGGACAACTTTAGTGAACTGAAATTCTGAGAAATGTAAGTTCGTTTGCTGGGCAAGAAGTAGGTGGGCTGTAGTTCATTGGCTAAAAAAGCCCCTACAAACCTTAGAAGAAAAATTTGGTTGCAAAGCAGCTTTATAGCAGGGGTAATTCCATTATCGACCTATTAGTAATCCAAGTGATGGGCTTGCTTAGCTTTGGATAGCCAATAACAAATCCAAGGGAGCTGCAGTGGGCCTGCGTTTAGGTTGCCTAACATTTTAACTCAGATTTTTGCAGGTTTCAGGTTTTTTCCTTAGAATACCACCTCCGTTGTTTGCAGAATGCCTTTGGAATTCATCGGGGAGAAAACTCATGTAAATAAATGTTTCAGCTGTATTCTGTTTAATCTTATTTAAGTCTTAAAATAATTACCTCCCTTTTTTTATTTTGTGCTGTGCAGGAAGGAGTTGGGAGCTTGCTTATTTAACAAAGGAGTGAAAGCAGAATTGGGCTCTAGCTGCCATCAGCATTCAATACATGCTGGAAGTTGCAGAAAAACCACCGGGGAGCTGTAAAGATCTGTATACCATCTCAGTAGTGCCTGCAGATGTGATCCCTGCCACGTGTGGTTCTCGAGGAAGAAACAGAAAAGGGGTTCCATATATTCTCTGAGGGAGGAAGAGAAAACCAAAAAGTTAACATACCTACAAATCTCCCATCTCTGATTTCTAGGCTAACATTTTTTATTGTCGAGCTTTCCTGTATCCTTAGCACAAATTTAGCCTATGCTTAGCCAACTCTAGTACTTCAGGCTTATTTCTCAGGCAATGCCTGACTCCGTGAGCTGTATCGTACAAATTGCTTTTGTCTTGAACGAGAAGATATGTATTGCACACCTTTGGAAGCTGAGGAAGGGCAAGATTTGGAAACAGATGGTCCCTGGGCAGGAAATAATGTTACCCTACAAGAACCCTGTTGCTGGGCGTTGCAGGGCAGCCGAGCAGCAGTAGCCTTGAGAAGCATGAGCTGATTGTGGGGTGTGTTATGGGGCACCCCACACGCACCCCAAAATATTCTTAAGTGTTTAAGAACATTTCCAAACAGGAATACTGTTTTCCACATGAGCTGGCCCATCTCTGTGTGGTGGAACTTACACAGTGGAGTCAACTTAATTCTTTTCTTCAAGGGTAGCCACTTAATTGAGCAAGCAATTATTTGTAGTTATACACAAAAAAAATTATCTGATAATTCCTTTCATTTTTGTTTCTTGTGCAAATTGGTGGTATAACACTGTTATTTTCTAGTTACTACCCAATGTATTTTTATTTTTCATATTCTCTAACTGGAATTGATACCTGTTCATTGTGACGGAGGTACTGGTTTTGGTAGATGCAATATGATTTAAAAAAAAAGAAAAATAATTCAATAGCAGGTATTCTCTGTGGTGGCTATTGCCCTTTCTAGGTATTCTTGTTACGTTCATAAAAGCAATAGCTGAAAGCGGGTGAAATAATCATTATTGGTTCTGTCAGTCACAGCAAAATATTTCATTATCAGCAATTTAAGTGGGCTCTATTTGGCCATAGGGGCAGAGAATTCCATAGCCTGACTGTAGATTATTCAGCTGCATAAGCAGGCGCTGCCTTGAGTTATCCAGGGCAAAAGTATGCTGCAAAATGGCAAAGTAACTGCTCAACATTTAGTAAGGAAAACTTTCAGCATCATTAGTGGCATGCTGTGAGTTCACAGCTTGGGTGGCCTAACAGGGTATGCTTGATCAACATTAAAAGCTGACCTAAAGTTCGTTTACTAGACGGCAATTTTTGCCATTTTCTGATGCTTCGAAGTGCTTGCTGTTTACTGTCTTTGCTCTTAATTATTTGTTCGTTTGTGAAAAGAGGAAAGCATTAAGAATGACAGGTCATTAATGAGATGATTCTGTGCTTTGTTTCACTGATGTCTGTGTTACTGCCTTGTAAGATAAACGAGGAAAAAGAAAAAGCATTGACAAGCGTAGCAGTTTTCTGTGACAAAATCACCACAGTTGCAGTCAGTATTTCTGGGCAAGATAGAGGAGGTGAAACTTTAATAATTAGTCTCTAATTTCATACCTCCAGTTTCTGCTGCCCGATGGGGAAGGCAGGAATAGCAGCTTAAACTGTCTTCAACTTTAGGTTTTAGTATTGTCTGAGGTGTGCAACCATCAATTCAAATATATTAATTATTATCACATTGAAAAAAAATCGGAATAGGAGAATATTGAACGTCTCAGGGTGATGTGGCTTTTGTATTCTTAAATATTTCCCAAATTCTTATGCAGATGTCTTAGCAGATATGGGAAGAAATCCTGATCGGATTTGCTCTCTGGAAACTGCTACAGTGCCTAGACAAAATTTCTCCATATAAGACCAAAGTTTATTATTTCAGAAGTTTGGGGTTTGCCTTTTAACGAGGGTTGAATTCTTGCTTTGGCAGTAGTATCTTCTTTGGTTAATCAGGAGGAAGTCAGTGTTAATCACATGGATTGTCTTTTGTGGGGGTTTTTGATTCTTCTGTTTTCTCCAGAGGAGAAATGTGTTTGTCTAGAGAGTTACATGCTGCTGACCACACAGTATAGTCTCTGGATTCCTGTGAAGCTGATGGTTCCTGTACCATGTAAGGCAAAACCCTCAGGCCTTATCTTTCTGAAGTGAAGTGATGAAACATTAAGAAACATGCTTCCTCCCACAACACATGCTATAGAGGAAGCCTTAGAGACTACCGTCCTTAGATTGGCCGTGATTTGGGAATAATGCCCTCCAAAAATTAATTATCTGAGAATCTAGTGACCATTAAGAACTAATTAGCAAGGTGCCTAACAGATACATGAAGGAACTATAGGAAATAAGAAGATAATTTCATATCAAGCTACTAAAATCGAGTTAGAAGTAATTTCTGTTGTTACATATGTTTGTTCATACATCTGAATCTCAGAGAGGACAATGTCTGCTTTTATATTTGCAGAGAGTATCTATGGCTAGAATGAATCCAGAAGATCAAGAGAAAAATAACTGATGTCTTTAAATGCCTTCCTTTGAGGGGAGATTCAGATGGGCTTACCTCTGGTTCTTTTCTTATTCCACCACCTTGGGTTGTAGAATCCCCTTTTACATATTCTCGCTGCAGATTTTCTCGCGAAGTCATTGCACGTGTCAACATCTCAGGTTAGTTTGGGAATAAATTTTAGCTTCGCACATAATTGTCTAGCCTTCACACAAGGGAAAGCATCTTCTTTGGGGCTCGCTTATTTTCTGCAGCTTGGCAAAAGCTCCGACTAGTTTTTAAGTCATTAGAAATATCATAGCAATGTGTGCCCAGTTGCCCAAGAATGTAGGTGAGCCCAAGCAGGAGTCTGCTGTGGAATGAAGGTATGTTGAGAATTTAGCTTTCTGGCTACAATAATATTCCACGTTTATTAAGTGAAATATGAAATTCAGATGGAAGTCATCACAAGGATGTAGGGCCAAGTTTGACTGCTGAAGTGGGTGCAACACACCGATTTATATCAGAGATTAATTGCACTCCTAAATAGCAGAGACTTTGGAGGGAAGAAAAAGAGCGTACCACTCAGCACTGTCAGAATAAAAGGAAACCAACGTGCTGATCAGAATTGGTAAAATTAAAAAAAAACCCCAACTGTCTAAATATTTTGTGTTATTTCTTTAGAAATGAGAGTTAAATTGCTATGTAAAAAGTAGCTACCAAAAGTAAAATAGCTGTGCAAGAAAGACTGGCAAGAATTAGCAATCAAATCATTGTACGTGTGAAAGTTATTACAGCCAAAAAAAAAAAAAAAAAATAAAAAAAAATTAGATCAGGGTTAATTATAAGATGATGCAGTAGTATAATTAGTATTCTTCCTATGGAGGATTATGGGTCCTTCTAAATGCCCTTTTTGATTGCCTTCTTCCCTTTTTTAATTTCCTCCTTGTCCTTTTTGATTATCTACCCCATGACCCTCAGGGCTCCTAGATGTAATACAATTGAAATAACATTTTTGTTAGAGGTGGGTTTTTTTGGTGGGGTTTTTTGGTTTTTTTTGGGGGGTTTTTTTTTTTAATATAGGCTATTAACCTCTTACTTACCAAGTGCTAAGAAATTCTTTTCTGTGAGAGCTCCAGTAACCACAGAGGGACTCTCTAGTATCCCTGGAGTTTTCAATGTAGTGCAGCTTTTTGCCTGTCCTGAAGCAGTCTCTAAGGATCTGTCAAACCCATCTGCATGAGAATGAGCTGAGAGAGAAAAGAGAACTTCCTTGGGATGTATTTTACAGCTTGGCAAGATTTCGTCTAGTGGATCTTTGATATTTCCAAGGCTGCTTCAGTGGTCTAACTATGAGCATCAGGGTTCAATATAAAATACTATTATCAATTATTCTTTAATATGATTTTCAGAATATTATCTTTTTTATTATTACTTTTAAGAGCTATAGACGGAGGTTTTTCCAGAGAGTACATGCGATTCAGTTACTTCTTTAGAATCCGTAAGAGGACAGCAGGACCTAACACTTGAGTTCATTGTGGATCCCCTGAGAAACAAGGATTATTTTCCTTTTTTACTTTTCCTGCAAATGAAATAATTGTATTTTGCTGCTCAACAAACGTACCTATTTTGCATGTTTCTCTTAGGGCTAAAATGTTTTTGTAAATTCACTCTGTTGGGAAGGAGCATTGTTCACACCTGGGCGATCAGATATTGTTAACATTCTGGGATGCCTTTCAGTTAGTAGTCTTTGGTGTATAGTATAAAACAAATATGTGAGGGCAACTCAAAAAGACAGAGCGCTGGCTCCTAGTTAAACTAAGTACCTCTTCTTGCTTGTTGGCATTTAATGTCCTTTATTAAAGTCTAGCCAAGAGACATCATCCATCTCTCTTTCAAAATTTGTGTCTATGTCAGGCAGGAGTTTTATGCTAGAGCTGCAGGAGTTTGAGATATTAAGATACTAGCTATTGTCTATTTTGCCAAGCTTGAATAATCTCACATAAGATTCAGGCACGCAAGAGTGAGGTCTTGTTTCTACTTGGCCAATAACTGGTCACAACCTTTCTGTGCAAACCTGAATGCATAAACAAGGACAGCACAACGTGTTCTGTTTAAAATGACCCTGTTTGTAACCGTTAGGCTCCAATATTGATAATTCCTCATTTGCACTTGGGGTTTGCATGAGACTTGTCAAATTGAGCAAGTCAAGGTGCCTATCTTCTCAGACAATATCCCTTCTATCTAGTCTGTTAACAAAAGCATCATGTGCTTATCTTTCACTTCAGTCTCTTTGCATAGCTAAAAAGGTAACATTTAATATCATTAAGTTTTCTCTTGTGGATGATTAGCATTTTAATGCCTAATGGAAAGGTCATTGCTTCTCACTCTGCCAGAAATGCAAGTGAACTGAATTACACTAGTTCTTAATGCATCCCGAATGCTGTATTACAGCTGATGGAAGATTTGTAAACAGATGAAATATTTAGACTCTCCTTATGACAAAAAAATGTATTAATACTTTCACTGACACATTTTGACACAGTCTTTATATAAAAAGACAGTTTCTGATGCGTTCTCTGCACGTGTTTTGCCAAATAGGTTCAATAGATTCAACGCAGGTAGGATTTTAGAGCCATGGTGCTAATATGGTGGCATTAAAACAGATTCATTGGTATTACTAGAGAATATAGTGAATCAGTATTTTTAAGAAGAGAGAGTTTTCTACTGTCTGTTACCTTGTGTCAAATATTGGTCAAAAATTTCCTTACCCATTGCCATTTTAAAAAGCGAGACTCCAAGGGAGTTAGACGTGAAAACACAGTTAAGTAACAGTAAATGAAGTCTGATTGCTCTATCATCTTCTGTGGTGCCTGCTTTAAATAAACAAGTATGGATGTCAGCGTGGAATTGAGTGTGCAAGACATCACGGATACGTGGAGCTGAACTATATGATGGAAGTGGCAAGTGATTCTTTGTTTTCTGAAATACAGCTGCTGCTATGTTCCGTGGTTTTCAGTGATGCTTAGATCTGTATGCTTTCCATTGTTGGTAGAGAAAAATACCAAGCAGAGACTAGGAAAGCCATGTGTTATTAGACATAAGGATGGTGCCAGGAGAGGAGAAATTAAATTCCAGTTGAAAAGCATTACTTGTTTTATATGCTCAAAGAGATGGATTGAAGAATACAGCATCACTCCATATTTTATCCCAGTGTGAAGGAGTTCATATAACCTCATCTGAATAAGAAAAACCAGCAACAAACAGCTCTTTAAAATTTTCTGTACAAAAGTAGTATTAGGAGAGGCGTTAGTGTTGAATGGTTCTGAAGAAAGCAATCCTAGCCAAAGACAGAAGCAGTGGCACAGGGTTATTGTTCTGCGTGGAAAAAGATATTGATGGTATTTTAGAAAAAGTGTCAGAAGTTAAAATTAATACTTCTTGGGATGAGAGTAGGTGCATGTTACTGTGTCTTGATATTTGATACCTTTTTTTTTGGGGGGGGGGGGAGGGGGGAGTTGGTGCTGGAGGAGAGAGAGAAATTGCTTCCTTTTTTGAGCCTAAAACTGTCATGCCAGTAGAATATTTGTGTCTCCTTTCTCTGAGAATGACCACATGTATTTGGTCTAAGTCACTGTATGCAACATTTAAAGCATTCTTCGGTGCCTGTACTCATTTTGAAGTATTTTAGAACGGCATGACCTGTTTTTCAGGCTGTAAAACCTGGAAGCCTAGGTAGGAAGACTGCTGGGAAGTTTTCCAGTGCTGCATCTCAGCAGATATCCAGGGAGTGCTGAAAATCAGTACCTTGGCAACAGCACTGGTAGACTATAAGGACCTCTCCGTTGGGCTTCACAGTTCGAGATAGTCAAACTATGAAGTTCTAGATCACTGTTTACCCAAAGTCCAAGCTTAGTTCCACTGTTCATGCTGTCCTCTCTCCCTGGTTCTGTGTCAGAATGACGTAGTGCATTTAGTTGGGTTGCATGATGTTTTTGAAACTGGAAGAAGGAAAAGGAACAAACTGCGAGCTGTTCCTGGAATACACTGGCAACTTGCTCTTGAGATGAAACAGCTGTGCCTGCGGAGCTTTCAGTTTGTGTTTCGTGGGACTAGGACACCCTTGCCTTGTTTTACAGGATTCTCTCCTCGATAAATAGCTTATTGTCATTTCCGTTTTTCCTACTTGTAAAAAAACACACCTACAGCAAAAGAGCAAGAAAAAAGAAATATGGAAACAAAAGCACTACTTAAGTTCTGCACTTTTAATAGCACAAGCAGGGAAACAGTGGATATTCCCATCATTTTAAGACTTCATTCTTTTTATTCTCTGTTAACTAGAACCCTAAGCTTTATTTTCTCACAAGATGTAATTAGAGGCTCTCTTGGTCTCAAATGCCAGATACGCGTTACCGTACAAATCTAACAGAATTCAAGTTTAGGTCTAGGCTATGCATACACTGTTAGCCAAGGCTGACCATGGATTTAAGTTTGCCACATGGATTACACCCACGATGCTTGGAAAAGGGGCGAGGGTGGGAGGCCACATTCCAGGCAGTCATCTTCCGTGGCTGAATTCTTGGGTTTGGCAAGTGAGATAACTGAATCAAGACTTGAACAGGAGTGTTTGGTAGTGTGGGTGATGGAGGGGCTAGCTTGAAAATACAGGTGTGAGACCCACCTAAGCTTTAGCCTGTCGAGGTAGTTCTACAAGCTGGTTCAGCCTTTTTGCACTGTCTTCTACAGCCTGATATCCTGTGTGTCAGCTGATGTCTTGCCAGCTTCCAATTCAGTAAGAGATTGGCCTTTTGCTGTTCTTTGAGAAGATGCTCACAAAGAAAATCAAACCATTTTTTAAAGTTTGGGAGTTTGGTTTAGTTTTGTGGTTTTGGTTTGGTTTGTGGAGTTTTTCTGTGTGCATTTCTGGTTTGTTTGGGTGGTTTTTTTTCTTCAACTGAAACATTTAAACCCTCATGTTCTGGACTTGAAAGATTTGTGAAAACATGATGATGATGATTGACCTATATTCCTTAAAATCTGTACTTTTCATTCCTTTCCAGCAGTTTTCTTTCTTTCGCCAGTTCACAGGGAAACATATCCTTTCCCGTGTTTTACCTTCAGTAATCTGTGCAGAGGGGATGAAGTTGGGGCAGCCTAGGTCCGGAGTTGACTTGCAGCTTGTGCTACCACTGCCTTTTTTCCAGGGGTTATGCAGCAGAGGAGCTGAGTTGCAGCCTGGGAGATGAGGATCGAGGTCTCCAAAGGCCTAAGTAAGCTGCTTGTCGTGCATTTTAGAGGAAAGATGTAACGTATGCCAGGGCTGAAAATGAATACCAAGTGTTCCTTTTGGCAGGAAGACTGCCAGATGTGCTTTTGAAAAGAAGAGCCTTTCTTGGGGTGGAAGTGCTGTTTCCTCTTGTTGGTACCCGTCTTCATGGTGCAGTCTCAGAACTAAAAAGACTCATTCCAGGAGGCTTTGCTTGACCAACAGAAGCATAGTTCTGATAACTGGACTGTTCACAGCCGTGTCAAAACAAAAAAGTCTCAATCACTGTATGTGTCAGTGTACTTGTCACCTACACTGTAGTTAGAACCCAGAAGGTGTTAGCTTGACGCGAAATGGGAACAAAATATTTTTAAAAGTCAATTTTCCCCAAATTGAAACTCACGAAAGATAAGGAACACTGCTTGAAACGGAAACCACAAAAGCTGGGAAATTACAAATTACAGCTATTAGTCATTCTTTACTGGCAAGGAGAGGTGATAAAAACCCCCATGTTCAAATATGGTGTGGCAAATAAAGTGACTTTTCTTAATAGGGGAGTCAGTGGTGCTAGAATCTGTTCATCTCGAAAATATTGTCTCCAGCAAACTGACAGCACTGGACAGCCATTTGGAGAAGGTTTTGGCAAAATTCTTCTCTTCCTTTGTTAATAACTTGTTATAACTGTAGAGTCGCTCTTCTGCTCTAAATTTGCTCTGGCTACACCCTGGGTATGACAAGTGGTCTGTCTTTGTGGCTTTCAACTATTCCAGACCTTAATTACCATAGTATTGTTACTTGTAAGAAAAAGTTGCACAAATCTTGAGGTCTGCCCAGCTTAACAGAAGGTGTGACATTTTAGCAAGAAGATTTGCTTATACTCTGGATATAATAAGGAAGAGTATCCCCCTGAAGGAAGTTAAGTCATGGTACTATTTAAACAATTTTTTTAAATTATCAAAACCCTCTCTAAGCAGAATGATTTCTGTTCAGTGCTCAGGAGCATTCAAGACAGGAAGAAAGGTAGGATGCTGCCAGATGAATCTCTTGACAAGCTGATTTTTCAGAGATATTTTTTTGTGCACCAGAGAACGTGAAAGCCATGTTTAAAAATTTAAAGCCTTGATATGTTCCAGTTCTGTGGAGCAGCAGAAGGAAGAAGCTTTTTACAGTGCTATAATTCCCTGTGCAGCAGCTCTTTAAATTAAGATGTTTATGACAGCTGTTTGTACTTAATGGAATGCACATAGGCTTGGTCATTAATTATTGCTTTTTTTTCCCCCAGCTTATTATTTTTATTCAGTTATTATCCTGCTGTTGTTAGTGCAGTAAATTCACCTTAACTTTAAAAAAATAATAAAAAAATAATTTAAAAACCCCTAACCTTTTCCCCTCCCTATTTATCTTTCCAGTGACTGAGAATTTTGTAGGAAAAATATTCAGCAGCAGTGACTTACGGAGCTTTTTTGTAATGCAGCCATTTAACAGCTTCAATTTGGCAGTGATCCCATCCACCTTAATCCTCTTCACAGTTTGCAAGCATTCAGCCAAGAGCAAGAGAGCACTAGGACTTAATAGACTCTAGTGTTTGAACTATGGCATTTGTGTTTAGCTTCCAGAACTGCTCTTAAGTGCCTAGTAAAACCCTACAGCTTTGGTTTCATTAATTAGAGACTCCCTTGCACTGGTTTATGGAAAACATTGGCCAACATGTTCTTTCAGCTCAGTAAATATTTATACAACTTGTGTATGATTTTTAGTAATGAATGCTGCTCATTTTCAGTGCATCCAAAGAGGCTCTTTCCACGTGTTTACAAATTCTTTGTCTGACCCCGCTGAGCATGGTGATTCAGGTTAGGAGGAGGTAAATTTAAGTCTTGTCAGCTTCTCAAGGTTTTTTTCTGAACTCCACTTTGCCATATAATCACACTTCATCATATTTGCCAGGAGTTTGAGTGAAAAATAAAAAAAAACCCCACCCAACAAAACAGTGGATAGCAATTGCCAATTAAACCCAACTGCCCGGTACTATCATTGACCATCTATCAGAATGTTGTGCTGTGGTGATATTAGTTAGGACTGTATCAGGCTATATTTGTATGAGCTTTGTGGGACATATTAACACCTTTTATTCTCCCTGTAACATAGATGAGGAACAGAGATTGAATGCCTGGTTCAAGGACACATTCAAAATCTTTGCCTTAGATGTATTGACAAATTTACCTACCTGTATGGGAGAATACATCTCCATCTATTCACACGTAGATGTTTAGCTGCATATGCAAACAACTGTTTTCTGTACACAAATAAAAGTGGACACCGAAGCATTGAATTCCTTCATGGAAACATCTCAGCAGCTGCTTGGAAAATTTCTCTGGTGTTTCTAATTAGTCATTAGTCGATTCTTGCTTTCAAAATTCCCCCACATTATTGGGTTTTTCTTCCTTTAGTTCTCTCCTGTGTCCTTTTCTTGCCTTTTGATGCAAGTACTACTCGTGGTTGCGTTTATGCAGTGCTACTGATGTTACAAAGTAATGCGTGATTTTTATGTGAAGTGTCTCGGGCAGTAGTTTTCCTAGGTTTCTCATTTGTTAATGTGTGTGGTTTGGAGAAATAAGAAAACAAAAATATGTTAGCTGTTTAAAAACTGATGGAATGCTGGGTTCACAATTTCCTGGGGGGGTGTGCATAAGTATTTGGATCACAAGAGAATGCTAAACTAATTTGTCCAGTTTTCTGCACTGTGTTGAACTAGAGCCATAGTAATGTCTCTTAAAGAATCATTTCGAAGGTAACAAACTGGCATGCTTAAGACTGTAGGAACACAAGAGCTGCTTGGAGACGTCCCATCATTTCTTAATGCATACACTAACCTTGATAGAACAACTCTAGTGAGCACGGGTAACTCATTTCTTTTTAGTGGTGCTCATCCTACAGTTTTTTTGTTCAGCTTATTACATGTATTAACTAGTGGAGATGTTTACCCAGAAGTGCTTGTTACAGGCAGGCTGTATTATCACAAGAGTGAGTATGGTAAACCATGATGTCTGGCTTAAGGCACGTGCCAAATTGCATAGTTCTTGCCCAGCAGGTCAAGGTGTGGTATTCCATCCCATACTGGTCACGTTGAAGCTAATGGGAGTTCTGTTTGTGTGTGGAGTGCGTGGTGGCCCCACAGAACCTTGGAATGCCTTAACTGTAAGGTTCTCTTTGAGAGAAGTTTAAGAAAATAAAACACCCACCTATTTCATTAGTTGGTGCCAGATCTGATAGCAGGTAAGTTTAATAGAGGGCAGAATGCTGGACTGGTTGTAGTAAGCACGCATCATAATGGCAACCTAAATTTTCTCAGAAACAAGTAACAGAATAGAAAGTGAATCTTCAACTATTATAAATTAGTTGATGTACAGAAGGAACATTCACATTTTCTATCTGCATGGAACTGTTATTCCTTAAATGTAAAGTTGTAGGAACTCTAGGCACCTTAATTTTATGACTAAGTAGGTTGCAGTTCCTTCCTTTATGTGCCACAGCAGTGCCATAGCACCTCTGGGTTAGTTGATGTGGATGAGTGTGGCTCATATCCATGCTGTGGAGATCAGATCCAGTCTGAGAACCGCCAGTGTTCAGCTACCCCAGCTGATGGTGGCAACTGAGAGCTGCTAGTGAGGATCTGGCTGTGATTTAGCAATCCTTCCCTGGATTGCATTTCAGCCAGTCTTTTTTTCTGTGGTTTAGCTGCTAATTTTTCTGTATTCTGCAAAAGACCTTGAGTCTACCTGTAAGGATGATCAGCTGTAATTTCAAAGTTTTAAAACTGGAAGCTTTTTTTTCTTAAATGATGTTCTTTCTGTATTTTATATCTAGGAATAATCCTGTGGGTATTGCTGCCGTCTAGGCGTAATTATATAGATGTGTGGTGTGCAAATACATGAATAAAGTCAATGCAGAAAGTATGATCTTACACAGAAAGTTTACAAATATTATTCTGCGTCATCTTCAAGAGGAACAGCTCTGTTGGAATTGACTACTGTTAGGCAGTATCCTAGGTAAACTCAGAGGTTTAGTACGGGGAGTAGGAGAAATCTTCTGAAGCAAATGTCATTTTTTTCCCCATCTTTCCACCCGTGTACCAAATAGCTCCATTCACAGCTTTTGGTGACTATAGTTGGCAGTCATCCTGGCCCTTTCAGCAGAGAGCAATGCTTCCCTGCTTAAAATGTAGGAAGTCATTTAAGCATTTCAAATATTTGGATGAGAGTTTTCTTTAAAGGAGTGAGCTTGTGAGTTAAAAGTAAGTCTCCTTTATGAATGAGAGCGAAGAGCTTCCTCTCACACCCCTGCCTTAGATCTAGTTCATCCTACTGTGAGATAAAGAGGGGTGGCAGAAGAGACATTTGCCCCGCTACAGCTTGTTGGATTAGGGAAACCTTTAGTAGTGAGCGTTGTCAATGCAACAACATAGGCGAGCACTAAATTTACTTACAAAAAGTTCTTTTTTTAATTGCCCCGGGATAAACCCTTGCATGTCATGCTTCTGCCTGGAGAAAGTTTTTATATGGAAATACTTTTTTTTTTTTTTTTTTTAAGATGGCATAGAGGATGTCTAGAGTTTGTCAAGCCAATTAATTGATCCTCCAGGGAATGTGCTGACTTTCAGGACGTATGGAGGATTTTTAAAGCAGCTGAGTGAAATCCCTTTCTCAGATAAGATGCTTTCTATTTTGTCAGTTAAGAGCATCCTCAAATCAAAATAGCTCAAACATAATCAAATCTCCCTTCCTCAATCCCTTGCATTCTCCTCCCAACCCCCTGCACAAGCTATCCCCAAAAGGATAATCCTGGCAGTGATGTCATTAGAATGAATTTACATCCCAGTGCTCAATTTTCTTGTCTTGAGCTTCAGTTGCTAACGCTGTAAATTTGAGCTGTGTATGTAAAGGAGTCAGGTTATGCCTTTTTTTTCCCCACCCTTGTTTAATTTTCCTGGAGCTCTGAGAATAACTAATGTGGGATTATGTGGAGATTTTCATGTGATATATTTTTTGGGGGTTTTTTGTTAGTTTGTTTGGTTGGGTTTTGTTTGGTTTTGTTGGGTTTTTTTACTGCTCCACAGCTTCATATTGCTTCCAAGCATTCGTAAAAGCTCTTGCTGTATTCCTGAGGCAACGATTGTCTTTAGGGAGCAGGAAGTTTAAGGAACAAATTTTGGCGGTTAGAGATCATTACATTTCCTGGTAGGTGGTGTGGATGGTGAGATAAAGTTCACAATAGACTGAGAAATTATTTAACCAAATTTCTCTCTGTTCAAAAAATTATACCTTTTCATTGTGGTGATCCTCAGTGATTTTGACCTCTAGAGAGTATTTGTAATAGTTAAGAAGCAGCAATGAATCAAGTTGATTCAAACACATCCAGAAACAGGACCCATCATAAAAAGATTATTATGTGAGGTGACGAGGCAAAGAGAGGAAGAAACTGCTGAACTTAACTGCTTTGTGGATAGGAGACTGTAATACACAGAAATTACTTGAATTTTGCACAGTCATTGAAGGACTGATGGCAAAACCAGAATGTGTGCACAGGTCCCTCAAGTCTTAGTGCATCCTGTTGATATCTTAACCACGTAACTGCAGCCTGGCAGGTTCAGCCATGCTTTGTCAATCATGCCATTTCACTGAAGTCACAGAAACCGTTCTCTTCCCACAGGCTTATGTGTAAGAAGAGAGATACATGACACTGATAGCTTCCATGAGTTCGGTGCACAGAGGGGGGGAAAAAAGGCTAAAGCCAGTCTGAAACATGTGTTGGAAGCCAGGTTTTTGCTTGGGGCTTATGTCTAAAATTAACTTTCTTTTTTTCTGTGCTGTTGATGTACCTATTGAAAGTGGTAAATACTTGTTTGAAGTACTCTGCTGCATTTCAGGTGTGTATATATATTAATGTATCTATATGTATGTATTTAATGTGTAATAAACAGGAAACCTTTCAGATCTGAAAGAACAAATGGAGGAGACTAAGCCAGCCATGGTGACGTGGGAGTTGGCAGGCAGGAGGCTACTTTGCAAATCCCATTTCGCAAATCTATGGGTGAAGCCCACGTGCATTGTTAGTAGGAGGTTTTGTAATGGGCAGATGCAATCCAGATTTGCTGTCGTACACTGTAAACAGGAGCACACATTTGCCTGTAAACAAAGCTGCCAGAAAACTGGAGTAACAAGTACAGAGTCCCAACTGTACTTTTCGGGTGGTTAGAGCTGCGGTGTGATCATTGTGTTTGTGTGTGGTACACATACCTACTCAGTATTTTAGGACACTTCTTAGCATGATCTTTACTCCCCTCCTTTATCCACAGCAGGTATTTTCTTACTTTTGAGCAAGCTTTTAAGGGAAACTTTTGATCTCCTGGTGGAAGTTCTTTCCTACTTAACGGAAAGGTGCTCCCAGGTCCAGGATCATGGGAAACACATTAACTCGGCCGTACAAATACAGGCACTCCAGAGCCCTAACATAAGTGAGAAATACATCAGGGTAGTATAGGTGTCCTCTAATTGAATAGTTAAAGCAAACAAAACCTTGTCTTATTTTAATAAAAAGGGCCTATGTGCTGCAAAGTGACTATGTTGCTTTTGGGGCATTGATTCAGCATGTCCTTTTTGACTTATCTTCCTGAAATGGTAAATACCACGTTTTAGTCCATGTTATAAAAAGCAATTGGACTCCGTTCTGATTTTTTTTTTTTATCACTTTATGTAGTGTAATTTGGGCATCTCATAAGCAATTTTATTATAGAAATTCTAAAATATACTTAAGGTCAAGGGGATATTAACAGCTTACTCTGTTTCTTAAAACATATAATATGAGCTGTCACGGAAGTCTGGAACATGATCATCTCTGTAAAGGAATTCAGCTTTTCCACTAGTCTCTGAGTACGGGGGTCTGCTGAGATTTTTGACTTACTGTGCATCACCAACCCTCACAGCAGTGCAGTGAGCACTGCATAACTGCTGGCATCCTAAACATAGGGAAGCAGAAATAGCAATGATCCTTAATAAGAAGGAGAAAAGAAGAACTCTGACAAGTGAGTGTCCAGCCAAATTCAGGGTGTAATTATGCTAGATGAATGCAGTTAGGTGAAAAATAAATTTGACTAATTCTGTTTAGATTTGTAGCACAAGACAAGACAACCAGCCCCTGTCTTCTTATTTCAGAGCTGTTTCAATTTATTAATTCTGATTTCGGTTTTAAAAATTACCTAATAGGGGTTAAACTTTTTTTTTTTCCCCTATACATGAACATTTTAAATGAGGAAAAGAGTAGGCTGCCCTTTTTGACAGACATTGAGGAAGGTCACAGTTTTTCTTTATCACTTATAACTGGCACTGAAAGTGCAAGGTGAGCGAAATTTAGCAATTTTTATCACTTCTATTGTGGTGCAGTATTAAATAACTGCTAAAAAGGAGCAACAAGTGCAGCATTCACAAGCTAGCTAAGAGGGAATTAGAAAACTGTCAAACTCCTGTCAGGAAATGTAGTTCACATCAGGAGCAACCAGTTTATTAATTTTGTTGGAGTCGACAGACTTTTCTCCAGAGTGTTCTCCCCTTTCCTGAAATAAGTTTAGTGATTTAAACTCAGCTCTCCAGGGGTCTCAGCACTGAAGGAGTCTGAAGCGTTGAAGTGCTACTTGTGCTATATTCAAGTCTCAAATTTTGCATGAACTTCTAGTCCTTCCCTCTCCCTATTTTCCCCTCATTCACCGAAGCTGATGAAGACGACATAATAGAAACTTATTTCTTTTCCTCAGGAGAGCAAAGCAATGAAAAGTTGAGATTCAACCTCCACGTATCTTGAAATAATAAAAAAAAAAAAAAAAAAAGTTACCATGTTAGGAGACTGATGGGAAAAAGTGTAATTTTTACAACAGTCAATCTCAGAAAAATACTGAAAGGCAGATGTACGTGTACATTGCAGCTAAAGTATTCAGCTGGGTTAGATGAAGTAGTGTGTAAGGAATCAGTTTTTCTGGATCTAAGATATTACGTTGTAGATACTTTGTAAATACTTTGTAGAACAGCTGAGCAAAGAAAGCATGCCCCTTATTAAAAATACTGATGATCTTTCAATTAAATTGAAATTTATGTTCGTTATAGTAAGAACCTGATATCCCAAGTTGGCTTCGTTTGATGCACAGTGGGCCAAACTCATCCAAGGTGTTAAGCAGAGGGAAGTCATTGGGGTGAACCAAGGGAACTGGGAGAGCCTACAAAACTGCCTTCGTGATTTTGAAAGGGCTTGCATGGCCGAGAAAGGACTGCCTTATGGGACATTTTAAATCCTGCCAAAATCTACAACACTGAATTATCTGTAGTCTGCGAAATTGTCTATTCAATGCTGTTCCTGATGAGATCTCAGCATGTGTACATGTAAATAATATGACTGCAGCACATTATTACATTAACTACTTCAAGAAGGGAAGACCCAAATTTCATTTCGAAAATAGATGGGTTACAGTATGAGATGCAGCATTAAAATTGTGTTCCTCAGACGCATTATACTGCTTATCTTGCGATATCTCAGACATCTTGATGAAGTAATGAATTGATTGTGAAAAATGCAGTGAGAAAATCCTTGCTTGGAGAGTTTTTGAATTGATTGCTGCGATGAGCCAGGCAACCCAGTTTATAAATGCGTGGCTTATACTTACTTAACTACTTAGTTTCTGTTTCTTTGTCTGTAAACTGCAGACAGTGCTTAGTTTTTGAGGATATATAAGCACTAACTTGAGGATGTGAAGCACTGCAAAAAAGCCAACCCTGTAACACAAAGCAAAACACACAAAGTGTCCGTGGTGAAGTTGCCTGCTTTTTGGTGTGGGATAGAGCTTAGCATTTTGGGGTTTGCCTGAATGTAATTGTCTTTTTCGCTAAATTCTTCACATCTCTGCAAACCTCAGAACTCTGTCATCAGTCACAGTAGTTACTCAGTAAGGTACAATCGGTCAGGTTGATTGTAAGTTAGAGAAGGAAGTGCCAAAAAAGAAAAAGTGCTTGTAGCTTGCAAGCATATCACCTTGTATGATATTCCTGCTTGTTCTCAAAAGTTAACCCGGACTTTATTGTGGCTATATTTGGATCAGAGATCTCCCAGAGTGACTTGTATGTCAGAGCAAATGGGGTTGATAAATCACTTGATAGTGTCCTTCCTCCACGCTGTTTCTTCCAGCTCAGCAGAGAAGCCATATCTGTGTTGTATCAGAGGGGATTGTGCTAGTCAAAATGCCATCCTTCAGATAAAATATATAGCTTGTTCCAATTACTTTGTAACTTTCCTGCATCCTTTTTCATCCTACTATTACAACCTGACTAGTTCCTTTCCGCTGCCATCGGAGTTGTACATCTGAATAGTCCATGGCTACGTCTGTTCTTTACTAGAAGTGGCCATCATCACAGTGTTGACCGAGCAGTAATTGCAGTAGGACAGTAGAACTGCTTAAAGGCATCGGGATGTGGTACAGGCAGAAATTACTAGCAAGGTGTTCTCATTGACATTGGCATCTTAGCGATACTATTAATGATATTTGTCCATTGTCCTCACTTCATCCAGCAGTTAAATCTCTCTGAAGGTGAAATTTTGTTTTGACATGGATTAAGAGCATACTTAATGCTTTAGTCCTGGGTTTCCATGAGGACTTCCATTTGCCAGAAACTACCTGCCATATACAGTGGCCACTGGCTTCAAGGGGCAAAAACAAGTAGCTTTTTTCTTTGGCCATGCAAAAGAATTGCTCCGCTTTGAAGGCATGAATGGTGGTTGCCTTTTTTGCTGCTGAATGTACGAATTTAATGTCTCATAAAAAGATGTCAGAAGAATTGTTATATATATATATACCTTTTGATTAGGTAAATGTTGCTTATTTGAAAGAACTCATCTGTGAACATTCTCTTTTCATGGGTATTGCTGAGAACCAGGCAGTTGAGATTGACATTTGAATCAGCAATGAGTGTTTGAATTTCTGAAATGATAGCAAATCGTGATGATCTCTTTATTTCAAGAGAAGTGAACATACTTGACTAAGACCAAAAGGAGGGAAAGTCCTTGGATGTAACTAACCAGCAGGGCATGTTGCAGCATACCTACTAGCCAAGTATTTTGGATGCCAGCTTTGATTAAAGCTCTTGTCTGAAAGAGGAGAGATGCATAGATATGGATTTGAAGTTCCTGAAGTCCGTAATGGTTCTGTCTCTTTAGTTTATTTTCAGATTTTATTTTTATTTTAAAGAAAGAGGGACATACATACATGCAATCATTTAGACCTGTGTGTTCCTGTGAATGTGTACTTCAGAACAAGACTCTATCATTTGTTTCCTTTCACCTGAAAAATCCTTCGGGTTTGGTGTCACACTGACACACAAAGCCTACCTGATGCTAAGAAGGCACTCCCATCTCCAGTGATGTAATATTAAATGAGTTTTAATGCAAATATTTATGCTAAGTGGAAATCTGGATGATGGAAAGAATTTACACTGAAACTGCTGACACTTCTGCAAAAGAAATACAAACAAATGCTGCATAATTGTATGAGACAGAAGTGGACAAAGATACTTCCAGGCTGTGTACAGACATCTGTGAGTAATGACTTTTAATGGTTTAATTAGACTAGAACATAAACTACATAAAGGGCAGCTGGGTGAGAATTGTGTGGCTAGTGCAGGAGACTGTTTTCCAGAGTGCACTTGCATTCTGTGAAATTTAGAGTATCTTATGTAGCATCTTAATGTTGCTTAATAGCTTCTGTCGTATCAATGCAATGTATGGTACCACATTCTGTGAACTCCTTAAAGCCCAACAAGGCTAGGTTCTGTGATTGGTAAATATTTACTACTTGTATTACTGCACGCTGGAGGCCAGAATCTTTTTGTAGATGCAAACACTTTATGTGAAAGCAGGTAGCCCACTGCAGCACCAGCATTCACTGCGTGTGAGTTCAGAAAACTGAATGCGTGTATTTCTTCTGGAGCATTTGTTTTGTTGTATGTTATGAATGTATACTGCTTCCAGACTTTTATTACTATATTCTACTTAGAGACAACTCGTGAACAAGTTCTTTTTTCTGGTCATAGCAATACTGAGACGGTTTCATTGGTTGTCTCCTGTAGCATCTATGAGAGCATAAAAGATAAATTAATATGTTCTTAAATGCAACAGATTTGATTGAAAGGTATTATAGGGTAGAATAAGAAGAAAAATAATCAACAACTGTATCTTAAAATGTGTTCTAAATAGAAACCCATTATTTTCTCTTCCCTGACAGAAGAATATCCACCAGATCATTTTAAATCGTAATCCAACGTATTCAGCTTTGCAGTATTCTTAAATAATTCATTCCTATTGCACAGAATGTAGGTGGCAAGGACTACAGCTACGCATGTGACAGCCATTTGGGTCGGTTTGGTTTTGTTTGGGTTCGCATAAGCGAAAGAGCTTTGGCAGCCTGTGTGAAAACGTTCACATCGTAGTTCCATCTACCTGAAGGCACAGAACTGGGGCACTGAGGCTTCTTTTATCTCCCATCTTGAAGGACTGCCTCGGGGTGAGAACTGGTGTAATCAGGACTGCTTCAGCCTTGTGGTTGCTATCTCGGCCGGTATCGGCTCCTGGGCGCCTGTCTGAGAATTTCAGTTTTGCTCTAAGGACAGTTGGGTTTCCAGGCAGCTGGAGAAACGACTGAAAACGGTTGGCCTGACTTACCGGACAGGAAGATAGCTCCCACCCTCAGTTTTTTATTTGTAACTTGATAATTTTCTGGATTTTTATGAAGATACCATGAACTCTTTGAGGCCCGGCTGACGATGTTAAATGCTGTCAGTAATCTTGACTAAGGCAGCCTGAAAGGCTCGTGTAAGGATGGAGAGTGCCATGTTTAAGGGTGTTGCTTTGAAATGACTTGAAAGTATGCTTGGGCTGAGATGCCCGATACGGTAGGTCTGGGAGAGCAGCCAAGTAGAATGTAGTTTTATGCTTCAAACTGGAGGAAGAAAGCTGTGCTACTGCCTTCACGACAGTACGGGCTGGGGGGGGGGGGGATTCAGCACACGCACACACGTGTGAGCACGCACGTGCCAAACTGGCTGCTTCTACACATGGTGCTGTTTGACTCTTCCTAATGTCAACCAGCAGGGAGTTTGCAAAAAGGATGCTTACTTGTTTAACGGTTCACATCTGCTGGGTTATTTCTTTCCTCCAAGATCACACTAAGCAGAAAGAAAGTAGCACTACAGTCAATGAATCCAATGGTAGGGAAGGCTGATGCACCTCAGGGAACTACACACATTGAAGACCTTCTTGCCTGTATATCTAGTGCAAGTTAAATGCAGTCTGCCTGTTAGTGTGTTGACAGGACAGAGCCTTTGGCTGAAGGAGACTCTGCTCTTTGAACAACACGAGGAGGAAAAAGTATAGCGCTTACAGTGGGGGTGTCTGGCAATGTTCTGCCGTCACTGCTGAAACTATGTAGGATGGTGACTTGCAGTTAAGGATCACAGTTTAAGTAAATATACAATACTGGGAAAGTCTGTGGCAGTTTTTGAGAAATGTGAGTTTTCATTACACTGTATAGTCTATTACAAGAACTGTAGGGGCTTGCTTGGGTCGATGTGATCTGGTATGTTCAGCTCGATTCTACCAGTGTAACTGTGGTGCTCTGCAAAACTATCTTGAAATCCTTACTTTGTGATTTGCTTGGTCAATTGTGTAACTAACAGTTATTAAACCAAATATCATTCGTGGTTTTCCTCTAAAGACTCCTGCTGGAGATACACTTTTACATACAGTTCTGAACTATCTTTGACTTTTCACGTGTGACACACAGTACCAACATGGGATGGATATTTAGCCTGCTTTTTGGCCCTATGTTCTGTGGCAACATGTCTCCTAAGAACATAACGGCTGTTTAATGAAAATTCAATTCATTTCTCCTAATCTAACAGACTGTTTATTTCTAAGGACAAAAGAAATGTTAAAGCTCAGAGGGATCTTCAGTGAGGTTGTACAAGAATGAAGAAGTGGTTAAAGACCATCATCTTTACAATGAAGGGATTTGGCTCTAATTTTCCTAGATTTGTTCGGTATTTAATCTCACATCAGAGGGCAAAAAACAAAACAAGTTAGCACACTGTGCCAGCAGTTGCATATGATGCCAGCACCTAGTAACTATTTGAGTTTAAGAGAACCGCACCTACAAGATGAGTATTGAGCCCAGCATCAAACGAGTATCAACCTAAGGTTTCCATACAGCGAGGAACAGATTGTTTGTAGGAAGATCTGAAACAAGGAGTTACACATCGTCAGTTGTCCAGAATGACAGGGTAATAGAGAAATGGTTTGTTTAATATTAGTCACAAATGAGAAGTTAGGTTTTTAATTTGGAGCTAACGTTAAGTGCGTCCATAGTAACAGTGGTATTGTTATCTCAGCCTTAAACAGGGACGCTTGGATCTTGCCTTTGGTTCTTAAATTCTTGTCTCTTTTGGAGCAGCTTTGGCATCAGAGGTTTGAAATCTGGTAAGAATTTTTGATTTGGGGAAAATCTAGAAAGAACAGGCAATTCTCTTAACCGAGAACTGCATGGATGACAAATAACTCACGATAGCAGCGTTTTCTCTCATGAATATACTGGAACTTTGAAAGAATTACGGTCATTTGTATTAAGGTTTTCACAGGTGTTGCTATTATTTTAAGGGGTATTGGGCAACGGAAGCTCTCAGCTGCTGAAAAATGAAGACAAAATGCTTCGATGGTGCAGCAAGTCACTCTTGGAATCAGAAAGCCAGTATGAATTGTAAGGCCTAAAAAGGTCATCTACCTCTGGAAAATAAGCTCAAAACATCTTTTTTTTTTTTTTTTAATCCTTGGGGTTTTAATCTTCTTGTCTCAAATATCCTGCATCCATATTTGAGCAGAAAGGAAAACAATTGTGTTGTGGAAATAAAACTCAGAATAGTGCTCTGATAGAATTTAGGCATAAGAAACAACTGTGAATCTTAGGAGAGCAAGGCTGTTTGGGTTTTTTTCAGCACTGAAGCATTTGGGTCAGTCTTGATTCCCGAGTCTTTGGTATATGGCTATGGATTTAAGAACAAAGGAATGATATAGACCTGCTGAAAAAAACTTGTTTTGCGTGTTGAGCTCTTTCCTTTTCAGTAAAAGCTGTTAACAATGCTGGGAAAAACTGGAATATGATAATAAAAAATTATGGTCATCATATTTGAAGTCATATTTAAAAAAATGTTTTTTTTCTTTCATAATTATGAAAGTTTCCTAGTTCTTACATACCTAGTGGATGTTGTTCTTGATCCTTGTTACCCTAGCACATAATTTACTACCGTTTTGAGTGAACTGTAAGCAGTAGAGTCCATTACCAATTTTTGAAACAAAATACCAAAATGACTTTATGCGCTTCCAGTGATGTGTGCTGATCATCATCAGCAACACTGTCCTAGACAAAGACACTTTTGCAACATTAATTTGATTGGATTAATTCACTGAAGTTGTATCTCCAGTGCTGTGTGTATATTATGTTTACCTTGGCCACCACCAACAATGGCCTACAACGATCACAAAATTTTTTCAAGCCAAAGATTCTTACAGAGTCTAATATAAACCATTATTAAAGTTTCTAGAAGAATGAACTCCTTTCTGAATACACTCAAATCTACAGTTCTGCTTTGGTAGATTCTCTGCAAGTGTCCGAGCATTACATATAATTTTCCACCTTAATTGCTAGCTCTGTGTAGTGACAGAGTAAAAAAGGAAATGGAGCGACAGGATGAAACACAGTGGGATCCAAGCTTATAATATGTTTTCTTTCTGATTTTACACAGTATGTCAGGCAGGAGGCTTAGGGTTTAGAATTTTAACATTTTCCCGCCTAAGATTTCATCATAAATTACTAAGTTCCAAAACATGCTAGAGCCAGAAAGTTAAAAAATGTATATGTACTGATACAGACACCCTCATGAGCAAAACATCATCTTCATGTACCGTCTACACAGATACACTGCCAGCAGACCCAGGTGAATCACTTCGTTTTGCTACAAGAAAACCCACAAAAGCACAGCAAAGGAAACGGAGTGGTGCTTAACAGAAGTCCTGGAGATGAGTGATGAGTTTTGCCAGTGATGTCTGTGTTTATCCATACAGACTTCTGAGGAAGAGTGATGGAGGTTTAAGAAAATTGCACTCAAAAATATTCTCCTTTTGATATTTTGCAGACTAATGTATTCTGCCAGATGGGGGGGGACTTTTTACTTATCTTTCTGTACATCAAAGTATATTTTCCCCTTGAAATATGGGAAGTTGACAACTGTGTCACAGCAGCAGGGATCTGGGTTCACAGAGTAAGCAGTGCTTCATTATGCTGCTTTATTTGGATGGGCAACTTTGGGGAACGGCTTATGGTGTACAAAATATCTGAATCTCGTGTTGTACTTGAAGACATTTTTGTTATCACTATTTGAAGCGGGGCTAGTGGAGGTCAGTCAGGCTAACTGCTTGCAAAAGAATCTCCTGTCCCTGTTGGTAGATACTCTTTTCAAAGTTCATTGCATCCAGAAAGCTATTTTTGTAAATACCACCCATCATGGCAAATTACATACTGTTAGTGGGAGGGGGAAAGGGAATGGTGTACGAATTCTTTTCATTTAAAAAAAAAAAAAATTAGATTGCTGTTGCAAAGAGCAATGCATAGCAACAATGAAAAGCCTAAGAAGTTAATTTGTTTAAGATTTGGTGTTGATCCAGAATGTCAGATTGCACTGCTGAAGTGATAAATTCTGTGATAACTGTAATACTGAAACTTTCACTCACTGATAACCATGGCAGTGATATATTGTGGTATTTTCATGACATTTCCTTTGCTTTACTTTGAAGTCTAGTTGGTTAACTCAGGAAGTCTTTCTGTATTAGCAACACTGACGTTAGGGTCGTTTCTTCCTCTCCCTTTTTTTCACTTGTTAATTAAGAATGGAAATCTGCTGTTTATGATAGTGCTAATAGTGGCAAGTGGTCATATGTTATTCTAGTCTGTCATGTTTTGAAATAAAGCCCATTAAAAAATGGGATTTTACATTAAGGAACATTTTGAAAGGAATCAGTAGGTTATTTGTGCTGCCCTTATTAGAAATAAATAAATCTTTATCTTTCAGTAGTGTGTTAGGTTTAGGTTTTATTATATAGTGTCTACTTAAATTTACTTAAACTGATGGTCCAGTCCCAGAAATAATTACAAACAAGCAATCCCATTTAATCAAGGCTGTGAGGAAAATTACTGATGTATGTTGGACTTCCAAAATTAGTTTCTCAGGAGATCCATCCTGTTGGGTTCAAAAGAACCGATGAGTTGTCTGCGTAAGAGTTCTAGGATGCAACTCATAGGAAAGGCATTCAAACATGCATGCAAGTGGCAGTTAGCACTGGCCCAAAGAAAGCCAAAGATCTTGTAACTCCCCTTTTTTACGTTTAGTAGTTTTCAGACTGAGGTTTTGGGGGTTTTTCCCCCCCCCCATCATAATACACTCATTTCTAGAAGATTGTTATACTTCTTCAATGCTCTGAATAGCAGAGTCATTGGCTTCCTGCATTAAAACTAAAACTGATCACAGTGATGTAGGAATGTGTTGCATACTTAACAGTTAAATTTAAAGTACTAGTTATAATGTATCTAACCTAAGTAACTGTTTGGATATGCTGGTACATTTTTTTGCTTATTTTTTCTAGTCAGTTGCTGGTGTTGAAAGGGAAGGTTTCTTAAAAATCCACAACTTGCTTTATGTTGTAAGTAAAGATTCCTGTTAATTTACATCTAATCCTGTTGAACTCACTGGCAACATTTACCCTTGTTCCATCAGATTGCAGTTAGTCACTGGTAAACCACAGTTCAAAGCAAAATACTTCTGTTTCACTGCAACTGCTGGTGCAATTACGAAGAAGATGCAAAAAAAAAAAAGCCTATTTCTAAGCTGCTGTTTTAAAAGATTATCTAACAATATCTGTATACAACAGCTAAAAGGCATTAATGGATCGTACTCGGTATCACGGAAATACCTGATTGGAGAAAAAAAAAAAACCCCGCATCACTCATCTCATTAGAAAAGGAAAAAAAAAAATCAAAAGTAGAAAAATATAAGCACTGCTATTTCCATCGCTGTTCCACGCAGCAGGGGAAAGCAGGCCCTCAGTCAGCCAATACAGCTACGTCTGTTTTGTGCTGTGGCAAATCCCATTGTGAAGCGTCTGTGAGTAATCAGAAGTGACAGCGTAAGCACTTTCTGTTCAAAGTGATTTTACAGAAGGCATTATTTTCTGAGAAAAGTGCGCATATGGCTCCCATAATGCTGAAAGAGCACTGATGTGTCCATTTATTAGCACTAGTTGCTGGAGAGGAAGTTTTGCAAATGGTGTTCCGATTTAAGATCTTTTTCTCTGCATTTCCCGTTCCATAAACCACCCTTAAAGGTGAGCTAGCTGGATAGGCAAGGGCAGGGGGAGTACTTCTGACAAGGAAATGCTGGGACAGTTGGTGATGATGAAGACTCCGTCAGGAGCTGCGAGTGCTGTTTAGTGGTTACTCAAGAAGTCAAACAGCAGCAAAAAAAAGCACTTTCTTGGTGGAAGAACAAACGTCCTAAGGACAGCTGTAATTTCACATTCAAAGGGTAAGGCAGACCTTCAGAAAAACCTGGAGGGGGTTGGTTTTGCACTCACACCAACCACTGCACAAGACTCTCTTGATGCGTTTTGATGGAGGTGCTTTAGATATCGCTGCTGCTTCTCACTCTGTCCCTCTTCTTGCCCTCAACTGGTGTTGCTATAATAATGGTCACCTCCTTGACACACTCAGCTGCCCTGCCCTGCCCTGCCCTGTCCACCTGCCCTGAGCCAGACAGTAATGGTTGGACTGGAATGAAAATTGGAGAAAGCTGGCTCTTACAAAATACGAACTTAAAGGATGAATTCGCCCCCTGTAGTAGCTACTTACATAACTGAAAGGTTTTATTTTTCTTCTGCTTGTTTTCCTTTTGTTCTTATTGCTGATCCTGGCTCTACAGTTTGAGGCTACAACCCGAATTCCTAGCGTGAGGAATGTGCAGACTTGGCTGGGACCTTTCAATTTAAAGCACATGTACAAAATTAAATTCTACTATTCTGACTGTTGTAAATGGCTTACCAGTGCAAATTGCTTACCAGTGTCTCTCATTTACAAAATTACTCAAAGAAACTGTTCAGAATTTCTCTTCCCAAACCCTGGAGACTCTCAGCTTTTCCTTTCAGGGAAAAGAAGGGTCCTGGTGCTCAAACTTGTAGAACCTGGGTGATTAAAAGCAAAAGGCCAATAGCAACACGAGTGCAATTAAAGAAAGTCTTCATGATGTTTATATGAGAATGGGTAGCTACATATTTGGGGTTGTCATTGTGAATTTATGTATTTACCAAAAAAGTCAATAGTTTGACCTCTGTGGGCTTTGCAAATTAGCTCCAAATTTGCAGGTAAGGTATCTGTGTTTTTCCGAATTACTGCAGCCTGCTGCCTCCCTGAGATGTTCTGCACCAAAGAAGCCTGAAATAAAAGCCTATTTTTTCTGTAGTAATTTGTTTTTCAAAGGGGTGATTAAAGGAATAAGGAGGGTAGCTAAGGAGGTTCAGATCTCCGTCCTTCATGAATAGTAAGCCAAACCATTCCAATTCCAAAATTTCATTACAGGCCTTAATCATAAATGAAATGTTTGAAATACTTGTACTGCTTCCAGTAACCTCTTTCTCTTCTCATAAAATTCCCCCCAAGGAGAGCGAAGCTTAGATACTGAGGGGTCTGAGTACGACACCAGTTATCTACTAAAGTGGAGAAAATATTGTTTGTATTCAAGCATGAATTCCGATGACATTTAACAGAGCTAATTTTATCTTTATTTGGTATTATGAATATTGCCTCATTCTGTTCACTCTGTTGCTTTCTTTAAAATGCCTCTCAGATTTCACTGGCACTGAACCATCGTTGGTGATTGTCGCCACATGCCTGTCTAGCATAAAAACATCTTTATTACTTCAGAAAGTATATATTTAACAGCTTGGAGATATTTGCATCTGGCTTGAAATTATGGCGAGTAATACTCGTATTGAAAGAGCTGTTCTTTTAGTTTTAATGAGCATAAGCTTCGGCTTGCAGTCAAGGAACTTCTTGAACTTAATAACATACCAAATGAATTGTTGTACTGCTCTAATCTGTTCTGTCTGGGTAGTTTGATGTGCACTAGTTAATATAAGCGTGGGAAAATTGTGAACCACGGAAAAGAAAAGGGGGCTTCCATAGTGGCGTTGGTATCTTCAGCCTGCATCAGCTTCGGTTTTAAAACAGCAGCACGTGCATATGCATTCCAACAACAACATTTGAGCAATACATGTTGGAACACCTATGGATGAGGCATAAGGAAAGAACATACCATTGAAGTCTGAAGTCTCCACGGCTGGTGGGGCCACCATTCCTGGAGGTGTTAAAAAACCAGGTGGATGTGGCACTTCGGGGCATGGTCTAGTGGTCATGGGGGTGTGGGGTACAAGGTTGGACTTGATGGTCTTGGAGGTCTTTTCCAACCTTAACCTATGGTTCTGTGATTCAAGGAAGAGAGACCCTTCCACCGCTACTGTACAAATCATTGCAATTTTCATTCCTTTTTTTATTATAGTGTCTGAAATAAAATAGTTTGATGATGATATACATATCAAAAGACTCTGTGGTCGTTATGCTAACATTGGTATCCTTTCTTCCCTACAGGTATTTCTGTAACCAAGAAGACTCATACATGTAAGTAATATCTTTTGATTTGGCCTTCTCTTACAAATGGAATTCATGTTAGACTGTGCTGTGGCACTCAGACTATTAGAGGTCTGGTCGGAGAAGGCTCCGTTTTAAAAACTCCGGTGGGTTTTCCGCTTTAGAGCCGTTCCAGTCCTTGCCTGAAATGTCATATAAATGAATATGCAATATGTGTGTGTGTGTGTGTATGGGTATGTATATGTTTGCATATGTATTACCTCAAAGGGCAGAAAAAGTTGTGAAGAAAGGCAGAATTCCTTCTTCTAGTATAATACCTTACACCTAGCTGATAAGTAACGTATCCAGAAAATATGGGTGAGGAGAATGGTTATATTTTCTATGTCTGTTTTATATGCAGTATGACTCAGCTAAAAATAAATTACTTAATTGCAAGTCTTCAATGCCTTCCTATGCATTAATCTGTCAGGTAAATTATTCTGTGCTTGTGCTTAAGGAGCTCTTGAGGAAAACGAGGAGGTTATTGTTTTGCTCTCAACCATATAAAGAAACAGTCCTCATAAATGGCAGCTTTGGAAATGGATGTGGATGCGTGCATTTACTTATGTACACGTTTATTCCCAGTCTTCTTCAAAGACATCATTATTGGGGATCAACTCTCATCTACTCTGCAGTGAGTTAAAAGTACAAATCCAAGAAAATGTACCAGGCAGTAGCTGAAGGAGATATGTTGAGATTCTTCGGATACTGTAGAGGTTTGGAAATCTGGTAATGCAGGAATTGTACTTGCCCCGGATCTGAAAGAGGAGTAGGCTAAAGCTGAGGCTCTTAGTCTCATGAAAGTCTTCTAACAAAGCAGGCGGTAGGCTGCACAAAATGTACAAATATATATGCACTATAGCAGGGTTATGCATTTGAAGTATGTTCACTGCACCTTCTAGGCTTAAAGTGATGTCGTAAAGTGTCTTAGATTAATTTCCTTCTTATGTAATTCCTGTCTTTAAAATTTTAATGTAATGAAAAATCCGACCTGAGTTTATGAATTTTTACCATATAGAGTTACAAAGTACAGTTACTCGATTTTAAGAATTTCAAATGAGAGGCTGATTTGTGTGAGTTTTGAAGCCAATGTTACAAACTTTTAGAGCATGATGGTCCTCCTCTGCTTAGGTGGACTTGCTGCTTAATGCAACCTTAGGGCCAGATCCTCTTTGGCTGAATGCATATATGGGAGCTACGGCTAGGCATCCGAGGGCAAAATTTGACCCTTACATTTCTGGTGAATATTAGAGCTCATGCTGACTGAGATTGACAATACAGGAGACTGAAGTCCTCTGTATATCCGCAGGCCAGGCATTGTACAGACAGCTTCCTTGCACAGCCTTGCCCCTGAGCTCAACCCTGGCCTGGAGCGACCACCCTCTCTAGAGGTGGTAAGTAATTCGGTGTTTATGCTAGCTCAGTCTTGGGCCTCTCTTGTAGAGAGGCTAATGACTGCTCATTTCCCTTTGGAACTCAGGTGGAATCACCCTCTCTGTTTTGTGTACAGCAGTGCCCCGTGCTCACCTGCTGGAGGATTCACATCTTCGGTTCCAGTATTCCATACTTTTTGTAGGGAAGATTAAATAGTAACCACTGATCGCAAGAGCGCAGGAAATACACTCTTAAGCCACGGCAGACTGGTAGAAGGTGTTGTCATCACGTCTGTCTCAGTGGATGTTGCATTTGAGGCCTATGATGAAAAAAAGAGGTATTCATCAACTGTGTTAGATTCTTAGCTACTGTTCACCATATGTGGCCTTTGATCTAGTTAAGACAGAAATTAGGGTCCTGGCATCTTCTGTGTTGAGAACCCTGTTTGTGCTACTCTAAGAGAACTGTCAGAGAGTCGTTCCCCAATTTGTTAATCAGTTGTCATGCAATTGCTGAAGCATGAACAAAATAGTTCCCTGAATAATGGGAAGATAAGCTTGCCCATTAAGAAAGGATTAAAATAGAAGGAGCACTGTGCCATAATTGACACAATGAAAATGCAGGCTGTGTTTGCTAGCAAAATATGTATGAGGTTTCATTCGGTTTTGATTGAAGTTCTTTTAGAATTCATTCCTGTTTTGACAAATTCTCATAAAGCAGGAATTAATGTAAATTGTGCATCCTTGGCATTTTGGCATCATGCGCAGTAAGCATTTCTTTTTCCTTATTGCCTAGAATTTTTGTGTTACTGAATAGGAGAAGGCATCAAAATTCAGTTTTGGAATAACTTGGGGAAACAAAAGTCTAAATGCAAATATTACAACTCAAATCTGAGCTTTTAACAACTACAAATGACAAGGAAGGAGTTTTTGTGTATTGAGTCGGCCTAGAGTGTGCCTGTCACTCTGTATTAGTGTATATATATATATGTATATATAACATACCCAAAATAAGTTACACAGAGTAGGATTTCCACAAAGAAATTTCAGAAAACATTCTCCCAAGCACTTTGTGAAGTGTATATATGTTGTCTGCACTGCTGTTTAGAAACATGGATGAAGTCATCTTATTCCAAGTTTATAACGTGTGGCATATGAGGGTGTTGACTGACTGTAAACTAGCACTTACTTCTAATGACCTTTTGACTCAATTAGTGGACTATAATGCCATAAAGTTTGATACATTATGCATTTGAAACATCAGATTAATCCTTTTCAGACTTCATCCTAACAACCGTTTTGACTGTGCAGGTTTTTAAACTGGTGGTGGTCTGTCTCCACTATTTAGTTCTTCCTGGTTTTATTGTGTGAGATTTGGGGTATATTTTATGCCCTTCTTGGTACCAGTGCATGACAAAAGTGTTCTGTCAGCTGAAGTTGAACGGCTGTGCTGGTGACCAGTGATTAGGTCATTTCTGAATCCAAGGGTAGTTCAGTATTCATGCACATGCAATACAGTGTTACAGAAATACAGGTCTTTCATAGTGTAGCTAGCTAAATAAAACCTGAGAGATTTTCACCCTTCTTGATACAATCAGTTTTAACCAAGTGTTCTGTTTCAGCAGCTGCTTCTCTACATCCTCTATCAGAGTTTGGCCATTACAAAACCTGCCATTTTTAAACGAGCGTAATACTATTCCAAGCAGCACTAAGGGAATCAGTTTTGTCCATGCCAAAATACAGTCTTTCCCTCAGTAAATTAAACAGTCATTTGAAGTAAAAAATCACGTCTTCTGTCTATTTGTAGAACTATTCTCTCTTGGGCTTACATGCCGATTTGTTAGGTTAACCATCACCTGATATAACCTTTACTCTAGCTAAGTCAGATGGCAGAGGCCGAGTCCGATCTCATCTTCCACACAAAGTGGGGCTTCTGGTGTTTCATTTCTTTTTTTTGACTTGAGAAAGGTATGACTGACGCTTGAATTCTTTTCTGATCATTTAATTGGCGTTAATATTTGTAATACAACCCTCTTCATCTCCTGTTTCATTCACTGGATATAAAAACAGTCAGGGTGAATGGCAATTTCCATGCACAGCTTCAGCCTTTTTGCAGATTCAGACAGGAGTCATTGCGTCAGTGATGTTAAAGAGCTGAAATTCTATGAAACAGAAGACCTCAAAGAACCTGGCGTTTAGCACCTACTGCCTTGGGTTTATGCTCAGTCCTGAAGTGTGTAGTATGTACTTTCTGGCATCTTAAACCTGAATCTTGCCATACTTCCTGCAACGAGCTTGATGGCCTCTACCAAACCACTTCTGACTTGGAACTACCATGCAAATAAATCACCTTATTTTTCTCCAGATCATTTTTATATCCTGGGCACTGACTTTCTTAAACAAATCTGACTTGATTGCTGGTCTAAGTAAGGGATCGTTTCCTGCTGCTGTACCCAGAAGGCTAATATTGTAATGAATTTGCCATGTAATGGAGCCTTCTTTTTCTTGCTATTTGAATTGCAACGAAGCACACTCGGAAGCTTCAAAGGAGTTTGATTATGTAGCTGGAATTCATATCTGCGTAAAGGTCCATGCACCTTCGGTTATTTGCTTACCTGGCATTTTTAAGATGGAAAAAATTTAAGAGATTTTGCAAGCCTTCCTTGCATGCAATTTTCTATCCGTGTCTCCAGAAAGCCCTGGAAGAGCTCCTGCCATCCCTTAGTATGTTGTCCTGCAGCAGAAAAGAATGAGGAACCCTTGCTCCTAGTGACACATACTTATCAGTGTAGAAGCTGGCATCTGTGGGGGTGCTCTGACCTGGACCAGATTAACTCATGGGCTATTTCACACCAGGGGCTGCTCGTTGGGTTTAACTTTCCAGTAGCAGTGCACCTACAGGTCACCGACAACATTCAGCGTGGATGATGTTAGCCAAGTCCAAAACTGTTTGACAACTGCCTACTTTATGCACTTAGACAAAATTATCACCATTTGGAGAGAAAGAGTGTGGTTTATCAGGCAGTCCCAGTGATGGATAGCCAAGTACCTCTGTCCCTATATCTGGACCAGCTCACTTTTTAGGGAGATTTAAGATTAAGACCTACCAACCCAGTCTGTTTTCTCATGCCTTTATTAGAAGTATTTCTCTTATTGGTAATGGAACTTTTTACTTGTGCTGCTTTGCCACTGTTCTTTCCTAAATCTCTGACTCAAGAGAGTCAGACATTAAAGGCTGCTGCAAAATGGTGTTCAAAACGTGCACCTCATTCTCTGTTCGCAGCAATCTGATTAGCTAAGCTTTTGGCAAGTTTAGTTTCATCTCAGACATACATGTATAGAATATTTAGCATTGCTTCCTGAGGTAGAATTAGGCTAGGACAGTTATACCTTCTCAATACCAGGACAGGTTTGGTGTGAACTGTCACATTTCAGCATGTTAACACATGTTGTTACTTACTCCCTGAACTACCACAGCTTTTGATGCTTGATTCTTTATTCTGTGTCACTGCCTGGTAACATGTGAGAAACAATGGCAGAAACAGTGTCTGGCGATTGTGCTTTCTAGATTGTATTGTGGAAGGCATAACAGTGAGAAAGCCACTATTACTGATCCATGGACTAATTTTCTTCACCCTTTACTACCTGTTTCGGCTTGTAATGCAAATAAATGTACTTGGGTATCACATTCAGCACTGTAACTTTTATACTTCCATAACACAAGACATATCCAGTTTTAACAGATAATACACAAAAACCCTCTACAGATTAAGTTCCCTTTGTAACTCTAAGACATTTGTTCTTTTTTTTCAGACTTGGGATTTCTCTGCTTTTCATGATTTACCAAAACAGTTATTCTAGAGTGATTTTTTTTCTTAGAACAGTTATGTCAGTAGGCATCTCAGTATGAATTCCTTAATTTTGCACAAAGTATTCCTTCCTTACTCTGAAATTGTACTTTGAGTTAATTCCTGGCAGATAAGAAATGTTTCCAAAGTCAGGTATTGATTTTAATGACATGAGCTCCTGCTGGAAAATGAAGTGAGGAGAGCGTGATTTTAATGTTTATCACTAGAACAAGCATTTGCACGAAGAGCTGGCAGCTTTCTTGACAAAGGGTGGAAGTAAACCCACCCCTCTGCCATCGGAGATCCCACACCAAGCACCTATCCCAACCCCTTCCCTCATTCCTACATCAAGCTCTGGGACTATTCCTACACTCATCTTGTAGCAAATGTTGGTCTAGAGAAGTATCCTGACTCTGTCTGCTTCAATTGGACTTACCTTCAGGCTAAGTGGTCAATTCATGTTTCAGGTTTACACTGCAGCTGGAAGGTGTGATTATACCATAGGGAGATCAGCCTGACTGCATACTGCTCCCTGGATGTCACAGGACCTCAGAAGCTGGAGTGACAAAGTTCAGATTTGTCGATAGATACCCATTATCCTGACAAGCCCCTAAGCCTATGGCTGGAGCTTGGAGTGCTGCATCTTCACTGCTGCAGCACAGTTATCCAAAGAAAGGGAGTGACTTGCACTTCAAACATAAGGCATGTCCTTAATACTATCCTGAGCAGAGAGGCATTCCTAAATCACGTCCTTCATATCTTTGCTAAGGAAAGGACATCACTTGTAGAAGCTAAGAGGCTGATTTGGGTCAGGAGACAGCTCTTCAGCTTGTCAGATGTCCAAATACCCTAGAACTGTTGTTCACCAAAGTTCTGCACGCATAGTAAGGTTTGCAGCTTAATTGAACCCAAGACCTGGATTTCTCCTTTTCTCTGATTTTACTTTCCACGTTATCTTTATAGACACCGCTAAAGATTTCTTGAGGTTTGTTAGTTATTATGTTTAATTTCAATTAAAGGGAAAATAACTGTGATTTTTTTTTCTATTTTTTTTTTCTGATCTGATTTATAAGTATGTAGTACATCTTCTGTGTAGTGTACTGTCTGCTTCACCTTGTGTGTTTCGTGTGCTGGCTACAGTAAGGAAATGATACTTTTCCCTCATAACATAGGAGCCTGCAGAAAACCGATGGTTAACAGGATCTGCTCTGTTAGCACCAAGGCCTAAAGAGAACAGGTGAAAACTAAACCCCATCCCCTGAGGCCAATAAAATAGCTGTTTGGTCCCCTGTGTGTAACCTCCTAATAACTTTACTGGGCAGCCTTAAGATCCCTTGGGGGCTTCTCTGCAAGAGCACTCCCTCTCTTTGTGCAGATTGCTTATTAAAAATGATTTTATAATGAAGTTGCCTCAAATAGCAGCTACTTTCCTACTTGTCCTTGAAGCACTGTTTGCCCTGGTGAAGAATCTGAAGACAACTATCTAGGGCTTTTCTCTTGTTCAAAACTTTTACTGAACTATTGCTACACTTGATTTTATTTTTTTTTTTTTCTTCCTTCCCTGTGAGCCAAAGAAAACCTCTTCAGCAGCAGCTAGGTATTGTACCTTTAACTCCACTCTGAAGCCATCCCTGTAAAAAGTTTGTTTTGGGTGCCAGCATCATCAGTCCATCACTTTTATTACCTGCCACACAAAACTCTATGTCAGTGACTTCTTGGATGCCTGAGAGAGAAAGAGTGTTGCCTTTTAGTTGTGGTGACAAGCTTGCTGACTACAGGGGCAAAGATAAAGGCATTGTCAAATAATGAGCAGGGGAGGGGATATTTTTAAAATCAGGAAATGTTTCATGCTGGCTTGGGAGAAACAGCACGCAGAGTGACAATGCTGCATGTGAATGTTTCACTTTGGTGACACGGATATAGGTGGAAATCTGTTGATGCTCTGGTTCTTCATTGGAGGTCTACAGCAGTGAAACATTTTCTCTGTGAAAGTGCTGAAATTTGTGAGAGAGACTGGCCCTTTGCCCGTGTGGAAGCAGATGTGGGTAAAGCATCACGAGAACATTTTATTAATGCATGTTCTGTGCCCTCACAGAATAACTGGTCAGAGGTGAGGCAAATCTGATGCCTCTAATCTTCTGTTAGCTACCCAAAAGCTTTGCTTCCGCCTGGGCCCCAACCCTTTGGCACAGTTGGAAGGAACTTTTCGTTTTCTCTAAGGCTGACAGAACAGGCAATTAAAGGCACTGCCCTGGAAGTTCCATGGGGAACTCTGTCTATTAGCTGCACTTGAAGCTAACGTCAGGTCTCTTTTCTGGTTCCGTTCTGAGTATGTGGGGCAGCTTCTACCTACGTGGGATTTTTGGCTGTAACCGTTAATGATGGGCTTACTTCACTGTGAGTTTTCTGGAAAATACCTTTAGATAGGTTTTTCTCTGCCTTTTATAGCAAAGCAGCATGCAAACTAGAGTGAGGTAAAAAACGGCAAACAGATGAAAATTAATCTTGGCAAATGGAAGACTGATAAGCATTTGCAAAATGTTAATCATCCAGTGTGAAAATGTGTGTGTGTGTGTGTGTGTGTTATGTTTGATTGTAGTTCAGATACTTCTCAATTACCGTTACCTAGCAAACTTAATTAGACGAGACAGAATAAAGGACACTGTCTTAAATGTTGCAAGTTTTTATCTGGGGGTAAGTCCTAGCCCTTTCCATGCCTCTAACACCTATTAAGAGAGGTTACGAATCAATAAATTCCAGTTCTGCTCACACTTCTTTTTTTTTTTCTGGTCTGTCCTGTGGAAGCATACAAGGTGGGCAGAGACATTCTCTTTCTATGTTTAAAAAAATATTTGGAAGCCCATGTTTTAAGGAATGATGAAGTGTTTGGAGAGGTTTCTGACATGAGACAAATTCTGTCAGTGTGGTTGATGGTTATTAAGAGATTGTGGATGTGACTCAAAAATAAATCCAAACTCTTTGTGGACAGAGGAAGTAAATAGGCTGGGAACATCTGCACTGTTCTCTTATACTCAAGTCTTGCCTTTTAACTCCCTAGAAGGTTGTTCTTACACCTTTTGTGTGCATCTGTTTTCTATTAATTCCTGAGGCCATTTGTCTGATGTTAGAAATACTGAATTAAGTCGTGAATACCCCTTATGCCTCATGCAAAACACTCAAAGAGTAGCATTGATCTGATTACTAGTGCAGCTGTTCTAAGGATTCCTAGTGGCTGAAACATGACTTGATGAGCCCTTAAAACATATATTCTTTTACTATCGTTGTTTTTAAAGTCTTCTTGTCTTCAGAACTCTCACAGGTGTGGCATGTTATTTGAAGTTAAAGTTTCCAGCTTGATATGAACACCCATACACGATTTTGGTATGGTCATTGGTTACAGAAGAGAACTGAATGTAAGCTTCAAAATAGGTGTAACTTCCCACACTCTTGAGACTTTAATCCAGCTCTGAGAGGCAGTGGAAGTTACTCTTGACAAAGTCATGGAGTTACACATTTTTTTTTGCAATTTTTTTAGTAGCTTGGGCACCAGAAAACCAAGAGATGAGATTTCTCCAGATCTGTTTTTGCCTTCTGGATATTTTTCAGTGCAAACAAATAGGAAGTGTTACTGCTCGTGACTTTGTTCTTTAATACATTGGTTGCATATTTTTTGCTATTAATAGTCTAAGTCTAGGCACAGTCTAACTAAACATACAGAGAAATACCAATACACTGCAAGTCCTTTGACTACATCCTTTCCAATAATTTCCTAAGAGGTAATTGCATTTACTAAACAAGACTTGCACAAGACTTCAGTTTGATTTGTACAGTTCCTTAAAATCACCTCAGTCTTTATAGAAAGTCTTTGACTCTGTGGATGAACTGCTACCAAATACAGTACTTTGTTTGGATGAAATTAGGATTCAGCTTAAGACTAAAACATGATCTTTAGGCCTGGTTGCCCATTTTTTCAAAGATCAAAAGTCAGTCTTTTCCCAAAGGAGATGGTTTCTTCCCATGGATGTATTTCTGCTACCTTTTTTCACACGCTGAGAAGAACGTGTTCCTTAAGAGCTTTCTGCTCACATTGTTTCTTTTAACACAATATTGCATTTTTGTTGTAGTAATGCTGAATTGTAATGATTCCAAAGCAGGCTCAGTCATGTGGACTTCTCCAAGGTTGGTATCTGAACCAAAAAAAAAAGCACATTTTCTTATCTGAATTCTGAAACCAGGGACTGATTCCATCATTCCTAAGAGACTCATTTATTTGACAGTGCATTGCTATACTGATGCAGTCACCACTCTGAAACAACTACTGAACCCGAAAAGAGCTTTTTAATGTATGTTGATGGCTAACCTTATTAGGACTGTAAAAATACTGCAAGTTTTTTTGCAGCCTTTCTCTGACATGAACCTGGCATTGTTTAAATGTGGACCCCAGCTGGGAAGATAGTTTCATGCAGACAACACAGAAGGCAGCTTATTATGGCAGACCACTTTAACTCATACCGAATAGATTGTTCTTAATCTTATGACCAAACAATGTTGTTATTTGTAAAGCTCTTATTTTAAAAGCAGTTACGCTGGTCATATTTTTTATCCCTCTAAGTCTCCTAATGATGAAGTATGGTAATTATTGCTTACCTGTAAAGGACAAAAAGCCTCAAAGGGCAGTGTGTGTCAGTCTGAAGAACTAAAATTTACAGTTGAAAAGTAGGAACAGAAACAAATTACCTCGAAGTTAAATAGAATCCTGATGGAATTTGGGATACAAACTTTTTTAAATCTAGCTTTCTTTCTCTCTCTTTGTAACAGTTGAATAGTTTTGAGGTATACTGACAAAATGCTACGGTTTTGTTTGTATCGGTTAACTGACAGGGGTGAGGGGAGCAGGCAGGGAGTACAGTGCACACAGCTTTTCAGGAATCTTGCCAGATACAAGTTATAGTTAAGTAGGAGTTAACATGGTGCCTAGTGTTATTTTAGTGTAGGGGACTAGTTGAATTTCCTGTTGTTTTTTAAAACAAAATAACACGATTTTTCTGTCATGCCATGATGATTTCCTTTCAATCAACTGTATGTGCACTATAAAAGCCTAGTTCAAATTTGCGTGCTTTGGCATGTACAGATGTGCTTATTAGCACACATTGAAATAAGCATCACAATATTGAAATCACTTTTTTTCCCTAAAACTGTTTTATACACATGGAAAGAGTCAGTAAGTATAAAAATTACATTCTTCAGTCTGAATAGCTTTGAATTCCAATGTGAATATTGTTGATACTTTATCTCTTGCTAGAATAAGACACTATAGTTGCAGAACCTAGATTTGATCTTTAACCCCAGTGCAGTCACCTTGCCTTAAATGATTGTCTGGTTTTGGATTCACTGCTCACTTTATCAAAGGAATACATCTCACCAAAACAAAAGTTAGGGTTGTAAGGGTTTGCAACTGGGAATTCAGGAATCTTCTTGTCTTAACCTTACTACCATTAATGGTACAATTCTTAACTTGAATGGAAATAGACCTGAACCTTCAATTAGTTACTGTAAAAAATAAAAGCAGCAAATTAAAGAGGAAGCCTTGGCAAAATGGGTGATGGCTTTGCTGCAAAAACTAAGACTGTTGTGAGACCACCTTTTTACCTGCCTTCGATTCCACTGTGTGTCTGATAGGTTCTTGTTTAAGGTTGATATAAACTATCAGTTGCAAGCTGTAGCAGCGTGACTTGCTGAACAACAGACTAGGCACACCCTCAAAGCCATTTCTTTTTTGAGGTGTTTATCACCGACTTCAAAAGGCAGTTCACAACAGCAGTGGTGTTCTTGCAGTCTTCTGGAAATTCAAATTAGGTTTTATTTAATCTCTATGCAACAGGGGCAGGGAAACCTCTGGTTTCAGAAAGCCAGTATATGACTAAAGCCATTTAGTGATTTCCTTTTAGATATAGTCATCAGTTGATAACCATCCTTCCCACCAGTGTTTGTCTGAAGAACTGTTTCCTTATCTTTGTTGCTGTTACCTAACTGATATGTAGGTGTGATATTTGCTGTCTGAAAAGACAACTCTTACAGATAAGGCATGTTTCCTGTTTAAACTCTTAACATTTCTTTCATTCTGACCCCTTTTTCCTTTTCCCTCCCTATATAGTGCTGGCTTACTCCAGAGTTACAGTCCTTGGAGTAAAAGTGGAGGTAAAAGGGTCATCCAAAAGGGATTTTACAATGCTGTATAAGGACATAAGGGTGCTAAAGGCTGGCTCAAAATAATTTTCCTGTTAAACAGAGCTTTTGATATTTCAAAAAATATTTCACTAAAATAGTTTTAGTTCTTTTTCTGCTGTTTACAGGAGGAAGGTAAGAAACCTGCTTGTTAACTCAAAGCAGTGACTACTCCTTCACATGGGATGGTGGTGACAAGGCTTCACAATCTGGCCTAGAACCAAGGTGGTTCGGGTACTTCAACCTTAAATTCCCACATCCTGTTAATGTGACTTCACCACCTCACTGTTTTGAGAGTAGATTCTAATGTGAAATCCTGACCTTCAGGAGGCGGTAATGTATATTCCTCTGAAATATTTCATCTTTGGCAAGCAAATGATGTTGTCACCGAAAAAATCCCAGCCATTTCTAATAGGGAATCTTAGAAAAGAGATACAGAGAACCTTGACTTGGGAACGAATAGTTTGCAAAACTTATTAGTACTCTTTGTGAAACTAATACCTGTCAATCCCAATTTGCCAAGAAAATTCCCCTTACTGCGGGTTAATTTGCTGCTTTTCATTGTTGTTGTATGTTGCAGGGTGTATGATAGTCACTCCAGGTAGGAACCTATAGCTTGTTTCACAAATAGACCACTTTCCTCACTCTGGAGTTATATCTGCAGTTAGACTACAGGTCCAGCCTAGTACATGGTATTGTATTCTGGTAAGTGCAAAACTGAGAAAGCTTACATGTAGCTACTTACTTTCTTGACACAAAAGTGTTGAGTTCCTGGTCTTGAAATCATAAAGCTGAGCATATGAATGTGACTGGCATTTTTGCTATATGTTCTGGATGAGCAATAAAAGACTATCTACGTATCTAGTTCTATCTACATATCTATTTTGTATTTCTCTTGTATTGTGGGTGGGTATATGTTGTCCCGTAAATCTTACGTGTTCTGTTGTGTCAGATTTGGCTTGCCTATACAAAATGACTTAATGGCCCTGGCATAGTAAGCCTCCCGTGATGCTTCTCTCCAAATCAAACTTAATAGCGGTCTTTTTGACAACCAAAAGGTCTATTCAGCAGTTAGAAATTGAGTGAGTAGTTGTTAGTTCGACATGGCCCCTCTCACTGGTGGCATTTAGGCAATTGTTTAGAGACTTTAATATCACTACAAAAGTTTCTACTACCTGTATCATTCCATTCTCCCTCTTCCCTTTCCTGGCACTTGTCATTTAAAAATGGCTCTATTTCTATATAGATAAATCACGAAAGTGCAAATATAACTTGCCCAAAGCCAAAAAAACCAAACCCACACCTTAATTCAGTAAGTTAGTTCTGAGTGACATACCCAAAAATAACCATTCCCCTTATTAGGTTAGCATTTTGCTGGATAATAAAGCCAGAAGTTTTTTATTGACTATTTAAGTAGTTTTAGCTCAAGTTTTTCTTTTCTGCTTTTAGCCTCTAAATTTTTCCAGCTTGTGATCACTGAACACAGTTTAATGCACAGCCCCTCTGATGGGTTTTATGTGCTCACTAAACATTTGCTTCCAAATAGTTTTGAGGTTGTATTTCTATTATGATTGTAGCTATTCTTAGAGATTTAGGGAGGCAGAAGAAAAAGGAAAGGAGAAGGAAAAAAGAAAGAGGAAGGGAAGTAGTTACTGTTGACCTAAAAGTTGTGTGGTTTGATATATATGCACCTATTAGGTAAGAAGAAAAACAGAAGCTTCAGCTGAAGTAGGTTGTCAAATTGTGTATAAAGGAATGGCAACAGGAATTAAGCAATGACAAATTCTGTATCTGATCCATTAAAGCTCTTAAACTCTGTTTCCTTCCAGTGAGATCACAATTCATCATACCACTACTTCCATGCATCAGGCTAAACCTATCCAGTGCACAAGTTCAGAGCAAAAATGCTTAACATCTTTTTAAAAAGCACTTCTAGGATAGTTCCTGTAGGAATCTGCATGTAACAGCAACTACTAATTTAAATGTGATGCTGTCCATACTCAGAGCATATCATATTCATTAAAAAAAACCCCTTTTTTTTTAAAGGCTTCACTTCCGTGTGAAGCCTTCACTTCTTTAATTGTTGCACTCTGGATTTTCCTCATGAGACTTTTCCCATCAAAGCAATCAGCACGATCAAAGCCAGGTGCAGTGACATAAAAGAGGAAAGCTGTGTACCTTTTGGAATCAGTAGGAAAAAGTGCCCTTAGTTTTAGATCCAGAAGATCCTGTTGATTGCTAAGTGGTATGGCTTCTCCTCTATGCCCACAGTGGCACAGCATACCATATTTAGCTTATTTTCACTCTATTATACAGGTGTTAACTTCAGTAAGGAAAGAAACTAGGATCTTATCAGACTATTTGCTAATAGGGTGAGATGGTTCTCCCAAACAGCCCCATCCATGTGTGTTCTCTCTCTCTCTACTCTGCATTATCAAATGTAGCACTTGGTGCTTTTAAATAAATTTCCAAAAACATGTTTGTAACAGATTTCAGAAGAGGCAAAAATAATTGTATTAGCTGTTGTATTCGACCTTTCATTGGTTATTTAATATAAATATGATTTCTAAACTTCTGTTTCACAGATGTGTACCTCTTTTGTGTGTGTGTGTGCGCTTAATACTGAGAAAAGTATTTCCATTTCATTTCAAACCATGTGTTTTCATGGAAATAAACCATCTATAACACATTGTATTTCTATGAAAACACAAGCTTATTAAATGTCAAACAGTTTGTTTTCGTGGCAGTCATCTTGAAGTTGGCACATGCACTGTGTCAGTATTTTATGATGTAAGCTTAAAACTGTCAGATTGTCTGTGTTCAGACTTGAAAAGGTCTCAAGTCTCTCACACGGAGGAGGAGAAATTAGGCTCTTGTCAATTAGCGGGTCATTGTAAACTCCTTAGTCTGAGTATCCTCAAATATTTAAGCTGATAAAGAAGTGGCATCAGCATCAGAGTCTTTTTAGCTTGCTAAGAGCTGACTATAAATATCAGGGTTGCTGGTGGAGCTTGAAGTGTCTTTGCACATTTAACTTTCTCACTCAGTTCATGAATTGCAGAAATTGCTTTAAAATGCAAGGAAGCTGGGAGAAATGGCTCCAACAGGACTGTACGTAACACTACACTGCTGGAGCTGATGGATCTTAAGGACCGTACAAGGGTTTGGGCACAACCTAACCATTTGGAAATTGTAAGTGCAGGTTTACGGATCGCATTGTAACAGGCTGAAAATACTTTCCCAGCAGACGGGCTCCTGGAAGAGAGCAAACCCTACTCGGGAAGCTTATAGCAAAAAAGTCCTGTGTCAGTTACGTAGGGCATGTTGAATGAGATGTAGTTGATCAGTAAGTGATCATCCTTATATGGAAACTGTACTCGCAGCATAGTCTGTCGTTGCTCTGCTGATAGGTGGGCATCAGGCTGTTAAAGGAAAGATCAAGGTGGAATGTGTTGCATATGGAACAAAGGCAGCGCAATGGTCATAGTAAAGAGAATTTTATCTTCACTGACTGAGATAAGCAATACAAGAAAAGCCCTTTTAGCCCTCCTGCCCCCATCCTTCTTGCATTTGAAAAAAACCCCATTACGCGACTGCCCTACTGATCTTGACATTTCCTGTATATATGGGCTGAAAGGCAATAAAATTAATTTTGTTTCTGTCAGGCTGTGCTATATATTTTAGTATCAACTGATGTTAATCATATGGTTTAATCAAATATGACTGTACTTAGAAATGGCTCATTCTTCATGTGCAAAAATTTTCAGAAGTGATTTGCAGGTACAAGTGCAATTGCATATATTACCCTATCACATTATGCAAATAATTAGGAAAAAAATAGTTGTTCGGTTTATTTATTATCTCTCTCTAGGGAAAATGTACGCATATTTTACATGCACATTTCAACTCTTCTTGTAATTGTATGGAAGACCATAATACATTTCTCTACAATGAGTTTTCACAGTGGAATTAAGTGAAGGGTTTGGTTTGTTTTGAATCCTGATGGATGGGGTTTAAACTCAGTTGTCACATCACACGTGAAATGTCTTTCAGTATTTTTTTTTTTAATCTGTTCTGTGGTTGTCTCTTTAATGCAGCGAAACCGAAGACAATTTCTTTGTTGGAAAAAGTTGTAGCACTTGACTCAAAGTAGTACAGATGTTCTAAGTTCTTTACACAGAGTTTGCCTAGTCACCTGCTCATCTTTCAAACTCATTCTGAGGGTTAATTGGCCATGCTTGGGCTTATGTGACGTTTCACCAGGAACTGTGAGAAAAGCCACTTTCCCAGTCAACCCTCTGAGGCTGCTGGAATGTCTTCATAAGACCATGGTTCTTCCCTTCACAGATCAAACTGCAGAACTTGGTTCTTTCCTGAGCATCACTTACACATAACTTTCTCGGTTGTGTCCTTATGCATATCTCAAAGCAGCTCAAACTACAGTTAATGACAGACATCCACCTGCTGACAAGTTCAGTGGTTCGTGAAATCCTAGCCCTCGGGGCACGCGCTGGTTATTTGTTGTTACACATGAACACAAAGCAGGTAGTGAGTTTATCACTTCCAGATTTAGGTGACTGAAATGGGTGTTTGATTACCTGAAAGTAATAGTGAATGTTTACAGACATTTGCCTAAACAACTGTTTTTCATTTCATCTTACCGCTAGACACAGTGGGCACGTGAGACTGTCTCTATTTCTGCTGCAGTTGCAATATTGTTTTGGAGTGTTGACCAGTGTGCGACTGCCATAGGTATTGTACCACATATCAGAATAAAGCTGTGTTGGTGTAAAGCTGTCATTGAATTTTAAAGGAAGGATGAAAACTAGAGAAGTGGTACCAAGCCATGATGTTATGAACTTTGTGTTGGTTATATATACTCTGTATTCGTACTGTGATTTTTTTTTTTCCACCATGTACTAGCAGAACAACTTTCCAATTTTTTTCCCCGAATAGGTTTTCTGTCTGTGCTACATTAACAGTGTAACAGAAGGAAATTATAAATTCTTAGCCTCATGCGCAATCCAGAGGAATACTGATTGGACATGTATCAATATCTGGGTTTTATTAATGTTGATACACTCTGTGCAAACTTCTCATTAGTTGATTGTAATTGATTCACAGCTGAATTCGGGATAGACCGAGATATTAAAGACTCCAGTCTGGAATACTAAAAGCATGTCTATTTTACCAAGCTATGCAGATGAAAGGGAGCACATCTGTACAGTAGAGCACTTGACACGGAGGATCTGATGTCCACACTATACCTGTTTCAGGGTTGGTCTGTCTGTTTACTTCAGAGTAGAGGTAGTCTGGTCTCATGAAGCCTATTGCAGCTGGAGTGTGTTGCTTATTATCTGTGAATTCATCTTTCTGTTCAGTTTTATTGGCAAGAAATCCTGTTCAAGCACTCTGAGGCCGCTATACGATGCAAACGAAAACATAGTGAAGTGATGGGGAGAGCTGCTTCAAAAGCACACTCCTAATCTGAACTAAAACCACTGTTGGAGATGCACATTAAAAAAATCTGAGTGCAATTTCTGAATGGGATGAGAAATTTCCTAGCCAAGTAGTGTTTGCAGTACCAGCTCTGCTAAACTGCCTGTGGCAAGTCTCCTTGCTTTCCTTTAGCCTTTATGTTTTCCCTGAAGTGGTCCCCATGACTGCTGCCCATTTCAGTTGCACCATGGTGACAGCTGGCTCCTCTACTTCTCCAGAAGCCACTTGTATGCACAGATGCATTTTAAATCAGATAGGTTTGTGAAAGGACGTGGCTTGCTATAAATATGAAATATTCCTTCTTTACACTGTATAATAACTGCTGAGGGTTAATCACGTTAATCTTTTAGCATTGCCCCTGTTCAGAATAACTGATGATTGGAGAATGCTCTTTATATTATTCTCTGGTTTGTAAAGGAAAATCAAACTGATCTTCCATATTTTCGTCCTATTTCTTTTTTTTATAGCATATCCAGTATAAGAACCTGGAGTTCACTCGAGTGTGTAAAGAAATGCTGGAAATCAATATCGGTAATATTACCGTGTACAGAGAAAACATTTATTGGGGTAGAGGTGACAGAGGATGTTGTGTCCCCTGGACATCATGAAAATGATCACTGAAATGCAGCTTTTAATGCTCTTCTGTATTATTTTCATATGGATTTTGCATCCAAAAGCCACATTACTCACTCTGGCATATGTTGCTTCCCATAGCAATGGAGAGCCGTGAAGAGGTAAATGAGGTGTTCTGTAAAGAAAGATCCTCCCCACAGAACCCAGTTCTTTTGCAGGTGTACAGGTGCGACCTTTTTCTTGTCATTATCTCTGCACATACAGTCTGATTCAGAAATTTTTTTGGCAGTTAAATACATTGCAGGAAAGCTTTCACTGCCTTGGCTTACTCACTGGAAGTTAGCCCTAGTAAATACTAACATGGTATGATGGGTTACAGTGCTGACAATGTCTTGCATGGCTGAGTAACTTGTGAAAAGGAAAAAACAAAACAGAACATAACAAGCAAACAAAAGGCAAACAAACAAAAAAACACCCCCCCACACAAAAAAAAAAAAAAAAAAAAACAAAGCCAAACAAACCAACAACACAACTGATATAAGATAACGTTTTCTTTCATGTTTGAATAGATGGATTTTCATTTGGTGCCAGGCTCGACCTAAGTCTATCAGTCACTCCTTGCAATTGTCTTTTTGTATTTGGAACAGCTCGGCAATCTTTAGTTCCTTCATGCATTTGCATGTTCATGGTGAGCTAAAAATCATGGTCTTACCCTTCTTTTTTAAATTGTGTTAAACAGAAATGGGGCTTCAGATTCTCCTCAGATCCTAGGAAGGACACATGTTCCTCTGAGTCACTTTTTTTCCGCGTCAGTGCCAGCTCATTCTCCACAGTCAGTCAACTTTATTTCTTCACCCCAAAAGACTCTAATATTATTAGGCATTGATTATTTATGTTTATGCCATCATAACTTTGGCATTTCTTTTGAAGGTTTAGTCTAAACATCGCAGTCTTTTTCTGTCATTACTTTAATAGCTCTATTTGTTTGCGCTAGTGTTTCCTTTTCCTCCAACTCTTCATTCTCGATGGAAAGGGGAAGCCCAAGAAAAAGGAATGCATTGGGTTTTTCTCAGAATTTTGATATATTATATTTACCTAGTTTTCTTCTTACTTTTCCATGGTCTTTTGCAGACATGTTGTTACTAATGTGAATGAGAGGCAGTCATGGATAATGACCCTATAGTGGCTTGCATAAATGCAGTAGTCTGTGGGTTTGTTTCTTTACCTTTGAATTTTTAATGTTATGTTTTGTTTAAAACTATATTTCAAAGAATTTAAGCATTTTAAAACCCTTCACACTGGAAATGTGGTGTTTTGGCTGGGAAGGCACTAACAATGCAGGTTGGTGCAACAGGTAATTTTGGTTTTCGTTCCTTGACTTACACAAGCCAGTACCAACAGCCCTTTAATTTATGTTGCTAGCATAGCGATCCAGCCACAAGAACTGCTCTGTAATCTCCTTTTAAACAGTATTTTTCATCCACCTGTAATGAAGGGTGTCTGTTTTATTTTGCTGCCCATTCATCATTCCTCGGACACCTGCTGCCTCAGTCAGTCACTTCTTAAATCGAAGTTAACCTCCTAATGGGAATCTGTTCTCATTTCTTCCTTGCTTAAACTTATTACTCCACAAACCAAGCTGTACAACATGAGTCCAGTCACCTGTGAGCACACGGTGTTGGATTTTAACATCCATTGCTTATGCTTGCTGTTCCTTGGAGCAGTGGATTTTTACCACGTCTTTATGAACAGGAGAGCAAAGTACTGAACTAACCTGAACTATTCATTATGTGCTTGTGGATTTGCTTTGTTTTCCCTCCCTGGGTTAGCACTGTGTATTGTTCTCTAATTCATTCTGCAGTCAAGAATGGAACAATTAGCCACAAACTCTGAAGCTCTGGCAGATGATTAATCAAAGAAAAAAACAACAAAACCCAAAACCAAAAAAAAAACCCCCAACAACCTTGGCTGATAATGCTACTCTATGAATTATGAGCTGGCTTTAAGCATGGGAATACTCCTATTGTCCCCTGTACAGACAGGCCATCCTTCCTTGACTCGAGTGTACCAGAAATAGTAAGATTTTTTTCACCTGATAGAATTCTAACCAATATGTTATTAAGATTTTTAACTCCTTAGTACAGTGTTTCTGAATCTCTCTTGGCTAGCTAGCATGTATTCTTTGGGGGGTTAAGCCAAAATTCCTCTTTTTTTTCAGTATAATTTGACAGTTGAAGGGGGAGATGGTAAATAAAGTTTAAAGAAGTCCAGTGAACAGATGCATTGCAAACTCTTATTGTTAAAATTACCAAGGTTTTAATTAAAAATGCCAGACACGGAAAATTCTTTTGTGTGCCACTGCCAGTGATAGTGAAGCAGTTCCCAGTTCTGCTTGGGTGTTGACACACACCCAAGTTTCTGTGAAATGTGTATTTATGGTACTTTTACTATTAGTACTTTTTTTTTTTTTTTTCTTTCTAAATGCTTTTTTAGGCCACTGTCACATGCCTTGCCATAGTCTCTAGCCAGCAGGGTGAGTAACACTTGGGCAATGGGGTTTTTTTGGTTGTAGAGGATTAGTGATTCCAAAAGTATTTGAATAACATTAACAATTACCTGCTGCAAATGTATTTATTTCTGGGGGAAAGAATCACAGCGTGGCTTACTAAACACAGTCTCATGTGCTTACTAATAAGTATTATAAAGCACTACTCTGAGCTTGGATCTGTCAGCTCAGATCTCTAAAAGTCTTTCAGTACTTAGATGTATGGCACACACATGCAATTGTTTGTCACCCATCAGCTAGATTGCTAGAGAAGCGTTCTGCCTCCAGTACAGGGGTGAAAAAGCAGAGGCATTACACAGGGGCAAGAGCCTTGATCTGACTTGGGTGCTTTTCAGCTCTTTACTGGATGATTGCTGATTCCAAGATTGTAGTTTTCAAATTAAATCTTTAAAAAAATAAAAATAAAACTGCCATTATAGGCAAATGGGAAAATAATCACGACATACAGCGAATCTCTGAGGCACTAATAATTAAAGTTGTTGACAAGTGTTCTGAAATTTTCTTTAACATTTTATTTCACTCCTTATCAGCACATGGTGTTTAGCCCATTTGAAGACTGATGTGATGGGCTTCTAATGTAGGAGCCATAGCGTAGATGAGTACTCATTGTGAAGAGATTTGTGTAGGTCCTCACTTAGTGTTTAAATTGACTTTCCAACTCGTACTTCACATGAACAATTGAAAGGATTAATTTAAAGGACTCAATACTGACTATAAAAAAAAAATTAAAATAGTAGTAGTAGTAAAATGAAGTATAAATTAAGATATAATTTGCAGTCACTTGGATCAGTCTTGGCATCAGCTCAGCTGTTATCTGTAGCTAAGCTAGGGTAAGTGATGATGAGGTTTTCTAAACATGATCTTTCATCCTCATTTCTCATCACACAGAAACAAATGCCATTAAAAAAAACCCCAAACCTAGTTCTCAAAGTGACATACCTGCCAGTAAGGATCAGTCTGTCTTTTGGAAGCATGTTGGTTGCACAAGTTCATCTGAAAAATGACAAATGCCAAATTTTGAGTAGAATTGGTCCATCTGTGCCATCATAACTAGTGTTGCCCTCATTACCATCAGAGCCACGAGCTTTGGGTTTTCATACCTCAAAATCTGTACAAGGCAGAGAAGTACTCTCATCTAGAGAAGGAGAACCAAAACATACAGGAACTCAAGTGATACAAATCCTTTTCCAGCTCCAAGCTGTGGTATTGTGTGAATGTGATCTAGCCCCACCTATGACAAAATCAGCCCCATTGGCCCTGGGCAGCAATTCTGACTGCTTCATTTTTTTTGCTCCGTTGCAGGTTAGGGAATGGCTGCTTAAACTGCCTCAGAAGCTGTCCTACTGAGGCTCGTGTTACTGCTGTGCCCTGAGAGTAAATATTGATCCCTGGCCCCAGAGCTAATCTGCATCTACTGCTCTAGCACTTGCTGCCCCGCAGTCTGAGTGGCACAGGAGTTTTTCCTTCTACGTTGTTAAGCTGACAAGGCCAAGTGAATTCTTGTCAGCTGCCACTGGATGCAGTTTTCCTCTTTCTTGAACCTGCTGGTCCAGTGCTGTCTAGTGGTCCAGCTAATACCTCAGTTTCAGCCAGCACCGTGTGTTCAGAACTTCCCCTGTCTCCTGGTTATGGGATAGTCCCCCATGCTGTGTATCCCTCCCTCTGAGAGAGAACTTTCCACTTGTTAACACAGACCAACTGTGCACTACTTGTTCCCTGGGTCTGCTGCTTCTTTTTCATTTCTGCTGCTGGCAACATCAGTAAGTAGGGGAACTTTTGGCACTGTCAGCTAATTGAAATTTCTGTGGGACGAAGTAGCCCCTGCTGACACTTCAACATAACTGCTTTGCTTTCTCTTATCAAGTTTTTATTGTGTAGATGTCTAGGCTCTAATGTACTGCTTGTAGAGAGAGCTTTAATTCAAACTGCTTTCAGTGGGAACAAGTAATGTTGATTGATGATGATGCTTAATGGTTTTTTTGTGTGTTAATGCTAATAATTTCCAATCAGAAAATGTTTTTCTACTGCACTGCTCACACTTCGCAAGTTTGTTTCTCTCTCCTTTGCTAAAGAACTTAATCAGATACTTATTAAACGTGTGCCTTCCCCTCTGCCTGTTCTGTCATGAAATCTAGGCTTGTCCTTAGTAATAGCTGCCTCATGAGATATAAAAATTAGTTTGAAAAGTGGCTCTTCCCTCTCTTCCCCATTTGGAAGCCTCTTACATTATTGTTTATATAGAAGAACATAGTAGTATTTGTAATTATTATTAAGGAAAATATCTTCCATGCACGGTGCCAGGCCCTGCTAGTGTCAACAGAAGTATTCTCTGGTTTTTAGGAAGGAGTCTCGGGGGAAGTTAAGACCACGCTTTGTAATGAAGACAAAAATAATGTATTTGAAACGTTCACTGCTGCAAAGGAGACCTTTGCAATTTGGTAAAGACTTTCTGAATTGGGATTGCTTATCACTTCGTGAAAGTTGCCCCTGAACTTTCCTATACTAGTGATATATGTCCTTTTACTTAGACTGCTCCATCTTTGCTTACCCTGGTCCCACCACTTTCCTCACAACAGCACAAGCATAGTATGTTCCAGCAGTAATCCTCCAGTGGCCTTACTGTGCACTTTGATCACTAGTAAATACAGTACTACTCTGTCTCTGCTGCTATTTTAAATCATCTCACCTGGATGCGTGATAACACGTGCTTAAGTTTTAGCAAAACAGATCTGAAGACTGGTTTACCATTGATACCTGAATTGACTTGCTGGATAAAGAAAACACAGAGTGGTCATGCTGTCCTTAGCCATCCAGAATGGAGTGCTGACAGTATAGAGCCTCTGAAATCTGGGAGTGTCCCATCAAAATCAGCTTTTTTTAGAGTATAAATAAAGTATATGTCTTTCTTTAAATGCAGGCTTTCTTTATGCAGCACCAAGTGGCAAAATAGGCCTGATTGGTGTTTCATTTCTTTTTTTTTTTTTTTTTAAACCTTCAGCAGTCACCTTTAAGAATCTGACCCTTATTCTTTCTGCTAGGGAGATAATTACTCACTCTCAATTGCTATCCCTAGAACTAGTTAATGAATGCTACATAATAAACAGAAGTAGGGCAGCTGGATGAGAACAATGCACAGGTGGGTAAGAAGACTTCATTTGGTGAGGAGATAATGAGCATGAGAACTTGTGGTTTGTCTCAATACCACCCTTTGCCTCCTCTTCAGATAGCTCCAGCATTGTTACTGTTCTACCTCAATCAGTTTTTCTACTTGTTAAATGGCACGAGGAAGATGGTTACAAAGGGAAGAGACATCTCCTTGGCAGAAAGAGATTCAAGCAGAAGAGAAGCCTCCCTCTCTCCCAGCCCCCTCCTAAACATGGTTACTTTCTTATATGCTACTGTGCACCTTCCCAGAGGAGGCTGATTCTGCAGGCAGAGTAATCACTGCTTTGCTGTGCCCAGTTTTATTTGCTCTCTGTAAGTCTTCTTCCTTAACAAAACTGTACCAAATTGAAGCCTTGGAGGTGAAGAGAGAATGGATTCTTGATACATCGGTTTATATGACGGTAGCTCTGAGAGAGAAAGCAACTGTCCTAGCCCTGTCAGTGCTGGTCTTGCCATCTGTATTGAGCAGCTGTGTTTTCTAGCCAAGTTTTACTGTCTAATGTCTCAGTAATATGAATTGGTCATCATAAAGTCTAATGGCCAGTACACACATGAAAAAGGTAACGCTGCTATTGAACTGCAAAATATCAATCCATAATACAAAGAAGTATTTCCTTTGCCTGCCCGCCTCCCCGTAACTGCAGTTTCAGAGGTGCAGCACATCTGTATCTTTTTAAGCCAGGGCTAGGTGACTGTGAGATGGGTGTTGTGTAAAGTCATAGCAGTAGAGGCAAATTGACTCAGTGACAGGAACTACTGAAGATAAACAGAGAGCCAGGCAATACATTCTTTCTGTTCTGTGTTTCGTTAGCTTGGCTGACACACAGAAAGGAAATGGAGTCTGAAGGTTTCTGGCTTGTCAACCAAAGTGTTAGTCACTTAGAAATCGCAAAATTTAAGTCAGTAATGTGGTTTCTGATATTCTGAGCATGACTTGACTTTTTATGATGTCCTGTGGAACCAAAATTAAGGTAGAATTTCAGAAGCCGAACTCCTGAGTTCCGTTATGATCTGAGCACCTGTCTTCCTTAGACTTTTTTGAAAATTTCCACCTTAATCTCTCAAAGGTCTGTTTAATACTCAAAATGGCAGCAGTCAGCCAGAACAGCTTCCAGCTAGAGATGTGGTAGGAACATTATGCACACCATTTGCTAATACAGGCACGTACAGGCCAGCAATAGTTCCAGCATCTCTGCCAGAGAGCTAATGAGAACATATTTGGCCAGAAACTTTTCTCTGACTTGGGCAAGGGCATATCTAAATTCCAGTTGTCTCATGTCCACTAGCTGTAAATTGGAGGTATTGAAGCAACACTGCCAGAATAAAGTTTGATTTCTTCTGGGTGTGTAGTCAGAGACTGAGACATGATAATTGAAGAAACCTGCCATGGGTTGTGTTTGCATAGGCAGGTGTATTTTTTTCTTAAGTGGGCTGGCTGTGTGTGCCGAGAGCATGCCACAGATGTAATAGGCCAATGAGGAAGCACAGCGCTGATTCAGAGCGTGTTTGGAGGGGAAAAACATCAAGTGCTGTCTTTTCTACTGTAGTCCAGGGAAACGTGGAGAAATGCTGTCACACCCAAACCCACAAAACACAGTGAACCTGTCCTAGGTGCATCTCCACTGTGTTCGTAGCATCCTTTTGCCCTAGGCAAGTGATGGAATTAGAATGGGAGTTAATTTTATCTTACTAAGGGTCTTGGAAAAGCATGCTCTTTCCTAGTGCTCTCCTGACTCGTGACCTATTGGACATTGACCCTCGAAGACAGGGAGCCAAAAGGAGAGGTACTGTTCAAGAACTCCTTGAACAGGGGAAAACTTGCTCTCCTGCTTCGAAGCTATAACCTCCTTCCTTCCCAGGCCCTCTGCTGATAGACTTTAAGATGACCTTGAGAACCTGCGTTTCGACTCTGGCAAACCTCCACCAGGAGTCAGCATTGCCAGATTGAACGTTGCAGGACATATAACCACTCTGTAAAAATCACAATGCAGTGTGCAACGGTCATCAGCTATTAAAGGCCTCCTTCCTGCACGCCTGGTCTCTGTGGAGTGCTAGGCCCGTGCTACCTGGGAGGAGAGAGGCTCTTGGAAATTACTGTTTGCCTGGGGTTCTTTCCCAGCTGAGGTGTAGGTCTCTCAAATTACCAGTTTCTCCATCTTGCCTGGGTGCACTCCCAGGGCTGCTGCCAGGGTGAAGAGGAGAGAGTGGCTATTGTCCTTCTGCTATGAAGCAACCGTTATTTCCTGCAGTTTAACAGCTGCACGAGGGAGAAAGCAGAAAGTTTGGTGATGCACCTTTACAAGGAGAGTGTTTCTAGAAAGCTGACAGGCAGCCTGAAATATCCATCAGACAGATGACAGCGATGCTGTAGCAGCTGGAAGGGTTTGCTTTCATTCTTGATACAGTCTGCCCAAAAAAGGTGCTCTCTGCCAGCTTTATTGCCAGATGTCCCATGGCTGACAGGAGAGATCAGAAATGAGACTTTTTCATAAAACCTTCAGATCATAATGAGAGTCAAAGTGGTATTTGTATTGTATGTATGAGCACGTCTGGAGTTTCCCTCAATATTCTGACTTCATACCGGCTTTTGGGGTCTGCTTGGACTTCATTGGTTGGAGGTGTTTGAAGAATTACGAATCTTGGATTTATAGGAATTGTTATTATGCTCTTTCACTCTATTGGTATTTGAGTTTTATCTGCAAGAGTCATTTCCAGAAGGAATTCAACTAGATTTCTCTCCCAGATTTTTAATTTAATTGATGATTGTTTACATGAGCATCCTTGCCAAAGTGAGGTGATTTGACAGTCCTCTGAAACATAAAGGTTAAGTATATTGGTTTAGTCTTTTCCCAGAGGAGCTGTTCTTTCTCTGTCAAAGCATCATTGGTTTTGTTCTTGTGTCTGCAACTTTGTTTACCTGGGTTTAATTGAATTTAATTTTGTCCCTGCTGTACTGGAAGTGGGTGATGGTAGTTTCATATAGTCCTTTCTTCCTGGAGTATGGCTTCTTGAACTCTCAAATTCTGAATTTCCCTGAACAGCAATTCTTCAGAGCTTTCAATGTGGCAAGTACTGACAGAGGGAGGATCTGTCCTGCCATTACATGCACAGTTAATAGGAGCTATTCGTAGTGACAGTAGGATCTTATACCCTTGTCTCCATGTGCTTAGTACTATCCTTAGCTTACAAATTAGCATATCTGAATTGTTAGCTTACAATATATAGAAACCATATTTGTTTTATCTTAAGGTGCAAGCTTGTAACAGTCTCGGTGTTAAAATTATACATTCCTGGAGCAATGTGAATACAAATCCAGAATTAGTAACTTTGCTTTCAGAAATTGTTTATGTAATTATTTTTTCTTTCACTTATGCAATAAGTTTGTTGGCTCTTTGGACCTGTAATTTTTGAGTAGGCTGTTTGTTACCACTTGGGAATCGAATAGCAATTGGAACACTGTGGCTGGAGTGTTCTTTCATCTGTTTCAGCATAGATGGGCCTTGATCAGAACAGCAGGTCTGAATGGATCACTGAACTGCTGGATAGCTTGCTGAGGATCTAAACTTCACAGCTCCTTCTGAACTGTAAGCTAGCCCTGCCAATAGGCTTGAGCAAGTGTACCCCAAAAAGATAATTACAAATTAAAATGGTGATAACCTATCCATTTCTTTTTTTTCTGGTCACATCTTTTATTGATTATTGCTTTTCCACTTTCTTTAAATTCATCAATGTTTTTTCTCAGTGATCCTTTTCATGCTCCAAATCCACAACATTTTGTACAGCAGAGGAATGACAGCTGTATTCTAGTTCTGCGTGGTCATTTATCTCTCTTGTGTGCATTCTGCTGGTCTTAGTTGGAAGCATGTTCCCATCCCTGGGCTTCTAATCATACACCTGCAGAGGCAAAGTAACTCCAGCTGTAAAGTGCAATTATAATGGAGATAAATCAGCAGTGAATATGAACCTCATAAACCTAAATTAAAAATAACCTCTGCTATTTCGTCTTCTAGAAAAATGCCTCTTCGTGCTATACCTACCAAACACATGGACTCCTTGTTAACAAATGAGGCTTCTTTTTAGATGGTTCTTGTTGCTTCTCACCGTGTCAAAGTTAGCAATAGATTTCCTGTTACTTTGTTTTCCTTTCCCTCATTCCTGAAGGACTCCTGAAGGGTTTCTTTTGGTCCATATAGACCTTTTAGATGTGAGTTTCAAATATTTGATGTTCCAAATACTTTTTGACTCTTGAGAGCATATTGTTGGACGTATTGTTGGTAGTTAAAAAGTCAAGACCCAGCAGCCACAGGAATGCATGCCCATTATGGAAAATCTAGCATGATTTCTTTGGTATGGCAATACCAAAATGTCTGCTGGCATACCCAGCTGAAGTACTTATAACCATATAAAGTGAATGCCTTTTAGGAATTGGATTAAAACATAGACATAATATTTTCCATCTATTAGACATTGAGAAATCCCAGACATACAGTGCTGCAAGTGAAATTAGATACCTTGGGAAACCTATTCCAAATGGAAATCTAATATGTGGGATCCTGACTTAGTATCCACTCCCTTGTTTTTTTACCCTCCCCAAAATATATTTGGATACACTAGTAATGTAAATATAGTAACATTATACCTAGTAAATATGCACAGATTGGATCATGCTAGCTGCACTAGATGTAGCCACAGACAAACTACAAACTCGACTGTAGGAATTATTAAAACCTGCTGATAACGCGGATTTACCTGTTTCCCTATGTTACTGCAGATGTGGAGTGCTACTGTTGTGGAATCATTTCAGCAAACTATGTATTGTCTATCAATGGAAAATGTCAGAGTTTGTGGTGAGTCTTCTGTCACAGTTGTTTGGCATATGGGAATTTATAAATAGGTCTGGGCAATCATTGATGTGCTGTGCTTTTGGCACTGTGGTCATTTCTGACCAAAAGAGAAGCCACAAGAGATAAACATGTGAAGGTCTCCACTAGTTTGGTTTTTTCTGTGTAGAAGTATTTTGTGCTTTGGTTCACTCCCTCCTTAAGCTGCAAGCTAATACAGTATTTTTGACATAATCCTTCACATGCTCCCACAGCATGGCTCTTTGCAAAGCAGTTTGCCTCTAAGGGGTTCGGGCAGTTCTTTGTTAGGATAGTAAAACTAGCACGTAATTATCAGTACTGCTTGCCAAATGCGTTTTAGAGCCCTCCTCCAGACTATTCAGGTGAAGAACCAAACACCCAAAGTTTTAGGCCTGTGGTGCTGCTTGTTTTAGATGTAATCTGAAATAACTGCTTCTGAATGCATGGTGGAGTCTTCTGCACATTGTATGCAAGAGGAAGTGGTTTCTGAACTACATGGACAGCTTGCAGGCTTAGTTTGCAGTAGTACCAGATACATAACAGCCATCCAAAAGGCACCATTTACTTTCTCCTGACCTTGTGAAGGTAGGAAAGAATTGCTGTTACTGAAGGAGTTGTTTCCTTGACAACTCAAAGTGCAACATTTTTGTTTTCCCAGTTTCCACATTTAATCGATTCAATTGGAAAGTTATTCTGATTCTTTTTGAAACTTTTTTTTTTTTAATATGTTCTACAATCTAGTTGCATCCAGTTCTGCCTTGCCTTTGACTTTGGCTGTTTTCAGTGGTAACTGGTTTCTTCGTTTGAATCTAGTTGGCATCTCTACTGATTGATGCTCTTGGTAGAATAGAATCCGGTTCTCTTCCCTTCACAGTATTAAAACTCAGGACAAGCACTTAGTCTGCTCCATCCACATAAACAGTCTGTGGTTCTAAAGCTGTGTAAATTCATCAAGCCAGTGCCAGCCCCTGCTTTATTGCTATACTTCCAATGTGGACAAAAGATGACCGTGTTGTTTGTTTGGTTTGGTTTGGTTTGGTTTGGGTTCCCCCCCTGCCCCTAAATCATTGCAATAAGCTAGTAGGGTGATATGGCAGCTAATACTTTAATGAAGTACGCATCAAGGTTGCCAAATAAACACCATTTGAGGCGTATGCATATTATTATTGTGGGAAATGTTTCTACTGGTATATTAGATAATAAGTGCAATTTGAAGAAGGAACGTGTAGTTCTGTTCATCTCCACTCCCTGTGCATCCTTTGGGTGTGGCCGTATAATACTCAACTGTGTCGATCAGCACATTTTCAATTCACCTAGTTGACAAGAAAGTTGTAAAGCAGCATAGATTTTCTTTTCCTTTCTGTCTAGTTCTAGTGAACAAACACAATAGATTGTTTTTCTTAAGTTGACTATTTTTTTTCTTCCTCCTTCTTCATGAAAGGCTTAACAGTTAACTTAAGGGTAGTGCACCTTTGTAACCTTGTAACCCTTGAACCTTTTGCATGAAGCTGTTTTTGCAGATAGGGAAAATAAAGGAAATGAACATCTTCCAGGTGTGCACATGGCAACACACTGCAGATCTATAAACAGCGATGTTGGCTGAGGAGTGGAGGGCTTGGTTAGTGAGAGCCCATGTATCCATATTCTGATGCACCAGGATCTGAAAGATTTGATAGAACGTGGAAGTTTCATCTTAGAAGATTTGTTTTGTCAGAGGTGAAAACTTCTTGCTTTGTGATTGTTTCCTGAGTTTGCACCAGGTCTGTAACGACATCACTGCAAAGTTTTTTATTTTCCTTGCCCAATGGCTGATCCAGACATTCCTACAAGCACCTGATTTTATTAGTCTCTATAATGTTGTTTCCAGCACTTCTCTACGGGAAGATCAGCTAGGCAAATGATCAGTAGAGCTTACAATTGCCTATGAGGAGTGAAAAATCACTCTAAATGGCTATGTCTTTTTAAAAATCCACTTTGATGTAATATTCTTAAGCCAGGGAAATGCATGTAGAGGAGGTGTGTAACAGCTTACTCTTTATCGCTAAAAACAGCAGTGTTCAAGCTAGGATACCAGACATTGCTTTTGTTGAACAAGGATTTTTATCTTCCTATCCAATCCACCCCTTATGACCAGGCTTTAAAATTCTTGTTTCCCTGGTCAGAAAGCTAGTTCAGATGCCATACCTGTGGTTTCCCTTGTATTCAGGACCTTTTCACAGAACTCGGTTTCCATAGTAAATGCTTTTCAAAAAAGCTATGGTTCAAGAAAAGCACTATGTAGTCCTTCATTTTATAAAAGAGTGCTCTCATTAACTCACTGTTGAAGAACTCTTACAACCTTGGGTCTACTTGAATTCTACTCCAAACATTCCATCACAGTCTATTTGACACCTTATGAAACACATTATAAACTCCATTGCTGAGTTTCTGATCTCCAGTCTTAGCCCTCAAACTATTTTATCATACATACATCTGAACAGAATATGGTGAGGCAGCAAATGAAGGCACATATTTGGCCGCACAGTCTAGAAAGGAGGAGAAAGGATCAGGTTATATTTACTGGTCAAAAATACAGGGGCTTCCACGCTTTCTGGAGTGATGTGACATGAAGCTTTTGGGTTTTTTCTGCATTGCCTCTTTTAATTTTGAAAAGCTTCCTGTTTTGTTGAGACTTTACCACATTTGTTATCAGAGAGGGGAAGATGTGAGCACCATACTGATTCAGGGAAACCTTCATTCCTGTCTATCGAACTTAAACATGAACCACTAGACAGACAGCATGGGATTGCTTTCACACATAGGGAGCAAAACTCCCCTAACCCAGTAAGCCCAGTTTAGAAACAGCAACTCAATTACTGGGAGACCTGAAGAAATAAGGCGCTGTCAGTGATAATCCTGACTTTCATTTGCAGATATGCCTTTTGAGTAGTGATTTTGAACATTGTTTTCCAGCAAGCCCCACAGCTACAAATAGAGCTCTGAGAGCAGTGTAGTTGACACGCACAAGGAGTGCTGAGCAGCCAGTACAGCGTCCCATCCCAGAAGTGCAACGTTGCCTAGTGCTACTGGGAGGAACTGCAACGCTGCACTCCTGCTAGTCCCCTTTAGCAAAACTCAGAATTGCCATAAAGGACTATCAATATCCATACTACTATTGATTGGTCTTAGGCATAAGAGAAAAAAATAACAGCTTGACAGTAGATTAATAATATCCTTTAAAGAGGCAAGATCATGCTTGCAAATGTGACCCAGTTGTGTTTGGCTTGATTATATAATAGTATAT
>WTSP01024037.1:0-16857 GCA_025331215.1 Actenoides lindsayi
CCGCCCAGGGAGCTGCACACGGCTGCGGCACCCCCCGAGGCACTCACAACCTCTGTCTGCTCACCCTGTGCCCCCAGAAGCGCTTTCCAATGGCCCTTTTAGCTTCAGGTCCCTTCCTCAGAGCACACTTACCTGCCCTGAAGCTGGTATGCATTGCATTACGCTCCTTTAGTGGTCACATGCAGAAGTACATGATTTTTAACAGCATTATCCTGCGGCTCAGTGCCTGACTAAGATTGCTCAGGTCCTCTCTGACCATCTCCAGTCCTCAGGAGATCCTCCAAATCTGCTGCCTCAGCTGGTCAGAGTTCAGAGGTTCAGAGTCCTTCGCTGTCGTCTTCGGCCAGCCATGCCACATCCTGCGCAATCTTCTGTCCACATTGCGGAGAAAAATAATAAACTCTGGAAGAAGGAGGGGAAAAACGCCAGAGAGGTCACAAAAGACAGAGAACACATTAACTGGAGTTGCACAACACTGATGCTCTAATGTAACAAAGTTAATAAGGTATAAACCTGACTACTTGTTTTATAAGCAAACTCTTCCTGGTGATTAAACCAATAGAGCAGAGAGAGTCAATTATGATGATCTGTGGCCATGTATACGCAGGTACTGTGGATGCCAGCCAGCTGCACACAGCTGCAGACAGCATTTCACAGAATCACTCAAATTGTCACAGTCGGAAAAGATCTCTAAGATCACCGAGCCCAACTGTCAACAAAAGCAACAACACGCGACCCCCCCACCCCAAAAAAAAAAAAAATCCCACCACCCACACACAAAGCACAACAAAAAAAACAAACAAAAAATACAGAAACATCACCTCAGCATCCCATTAGAGCATGTCCTGAACTGCCTCATCTGCATGGTTTTTGAACCCCTCCAGGGATGGTGACTGCACCACCTCCCTGGGCAGCCTGCTCCAATGCCTGACTACTCTTCCAGTAAAGAAATTCTTCCCAATATCTATCTAAACCTTCCCTGGTTCAACTTCAGGCCATTTCCTCCAGTCCTGCCATTACTTAAGAGAAGAGGCTGTAACCACCTCACTACAACCTCCTTTCAGGTAGCTGCAGAGAATAAGGTCTCCCTTCAGCCTCCTCTTCTCCAAAGTGAAAAATCCCAATTCCCTCAGCTTCTCCTCACAGGACTTGTTCTTCAGACCCCTCACCAGCTCGGTTGCCCTTCTCTGAACTCGCTGCAGCACCTTGAGGTCTTTCTTGTGGTGGGGGGCCCAGAACTGAACTGAACACATTTCTGAATGTGGCATCTGATGCTCTTTAACAACAAGCTTCTTCTTGCCAGAGCAGGTCCCATGCCAGTGACTCACATACTGGCTTGAAAAGTAAGAAATCCCAAAATGGAAGAAACTTGGAACTATTCTGAAAGTACTGGTACTGCTGCACTTGCTACACCCCTTTGTCACGGGCATAAGGAAGTACTCAGGGATGAAGTCTGCCATCCTTCAGAACAGAGAGAAGGGCTGCCAAATGAATTAGTGCAAAATTTTCTCCAGTGTGCATGCCAGCCTAAACTTTGCTAATATTTGTTTCAGCATTAAGGGGAATGGGGAAGCTTTCTTGCAGGAAGACCCAAGATGATGTCGAGGTCAAGGAAATTAATTTGGAACTGTACTTGCTTTACTACTGATCCCTGAACAATAGGTAGTACACCATACAATCCCACAAAGGTATACTAAAGCTTAAACAAATTTAGAGGACAGTAACTTGGTGGCTAGACAACTGTCTCAACCAAAAGAAGCTCAAATCAGCCACAGGCTAAGGTAAGTCCAGACAAGCCAGGCAATCTTGCAAGATCAGGTCAATGCAAAGCCTGTACAAATAATGAGAAACCAGAATAGTGTAGTCTTTAAGAAAATACAAAGAAATAAGAAAAACCCAAACAAAGAACAAAAAGAAAAACCCATAAAAGAATATAAACATAAAGGCTTCTTACACCTAATTGCACTCACTTTGCTTAGATGTTAAAGAGAATAAAAAGGTGACAGAAGTAATAAAAACTCAGTCAGCTCAGACAAGAAGAGAACAAGTTGTTTTTCTCCATTTCTATTTTCTCCCCAGTAAGTCTAAAGTGACTTTGTTTGGATCAATGTAGATACCTTGGCTTGTGCAGTGGAACTGCTTATGCTGTTCAAAAATGCATGCCTTCAGAATTGTTTTCATTGTTTTCCAATGAAGCGTATTTAACTGGCAGCATAGATTCTCCTGTTATTTACATGACATAAATCAGAAGCAGCACCACTGTGTCGAGGAAAAACTGCTGTGAGCAAGTGCTGAACAATGTGGCCACATCCTTTAAAATTAACATGCTCAGCATACGCTGTGTTTGTACTCCCTGCTTTCTGTGCACCAAACATTTCTCTGTTCTTTAGGATATGAGCCGTATCTCTCAAGGGTAAAGCTTTATTCTCTAACACAGCAAACATATTGACCACTGCTAAGAATCTTGTAAGACAATTTGCACTACATTAGCAGGCCATGAATCTCCTTTGTAAGAATCCATATTACAAAACAGAGGCATAAGCCAAAACATGGCAGTATATTGATTTTGTGGGAAGTAATATACACAACCGTGTGTTTACACACAAAGATGTATGTGCGCATGCAAACGGGGACACGGAGTTGCATAAAGAGCACGCATTGTGCAAAACAGATCAATGATTTCTTGGCCGAGCTATCTCAGATTTGGTACCGATGCTGTCTCTATGAAATATTGATTCTTAATCAATTCAAAAAAGACTGCGAGCCTCAGATTATTGTTACAGTCCACAACAATGTATTTCTTTCTTCTCGGACTGCACAATAAAGCAGTTCCACTATGCACATTCACCACTGCATATTTATATGTTATATGTATGTACATACACACCATTATATATCTTAACACGGGATAAACGAGTTTCCCATATCAATTTTAGCCCGTGGCATCCACTCAGACGGATGTGTGCTGTGACATATAAATAACAACTATGTCTCCTTTGGCTTCTGGGACAAAGTGCAAAGATTCTGTCTCTATTATTAGACTTAATCGCAACTGTCCTCCAGGAGAAGTGGGTTTCTTTGTTACAGAAGCAAAGATTCTGCCTTTGACAACAATATCTTCTTATTTCCTATTTTTATCCCCTCAGCCATCTGGTTTGGTATTGTGGAAATAAGTGAGACTATGACAAGGGAGCACCACTATTGATATCTGTAGGTATTCTACCTTGTAGGACTTTGGTTGATGAAGTAAAAACTTCAAAATACCTCGATAAGAACGCATTTTGGACCTGTACTAGGACACAGATCTTAGCAACTTTACCGTCCATCATCAGCCTTGAGCTATAAGAATTTGACTATTTTTATGGGTTTTTTTCTCCTCTTCCCTGAGTTCCTGCAAAAAAACCCCACAACCCAACCAAAAACTTTGAGATTAAAAAATGTGGAAGACCAAGGATTTGGCAACTATGAAGCTGGAGGATTTTAGCAAATGATTCACTCTGCAGGATAAATCACTTTAAATTTCTCCATGAATATGACCTTCTGTTGATGTGTGATATGCCTCAAAGGATATTAAAAGCCTGAGGTTATTTAAATGTTGTTCAAATGCTCCTTCTTTGTCGATTATTCCTCAGGTAGGTAGCTGTGCATGAAACCTGAGAAAAAGTGATGACACTTGCTAATATTTTACTTGCTCAAACATGCATGTCTTCATGTATGAGCAATTACATGATTTCCCGTAAAAACCCCAAATCAAACCAAACCAAATTGCTAAATAATTCTTTAAATCTCAAGTATATTTTCCCTCATTTTTAGAAATCTTCTAAAATAATCTACTTTTCTGCAAAACTCCTCAGAGTTTTTGCTGGGTGTCTGAGAAACCTATTAGTTCCTTCGCCAGTACTTCTGCATCTGACTTCTGGCATCTGACTTTTTAAAGGATAAATGATACTTGAAGCAGAATAATACAGCTATCACATTGAATTTCTAGTTCAACTAATCTTTCCATTAGAGCAGACAAGGGCAAGACATGAGAGCAGGGTTCCAAACCTCTTCTTCACCAAAGAACAGTGCCATTCCCTGATCTCTGCTTCCAGTTTTCCTTATTATACTGTCCCTGATGGGAATAATTAAATGAAAGGTGTTATTTTGTCTTGCAGATTATTGGCTGATGATTATACTACTCTTAGAGGTAATGAAATCTGGATCTCGTATACAATTAAAGAGATTTCTTTCCCAAAGTCTTTAATTTTTAAATCCTGAAGCCAAGCTCCTAAAATATTCTGTCACCCTTGAAAATATTACCTGTGTGTTATCTAAAAACAGACAACAGTGCAAATGTTTATTCCTTAACTAAAAGTCTGAACTCTGAACTGACCATATCAATAATTTTTCAGGTTTTTTTTTTTTTGGTACCAGATAATCTCTACAAAATATAAATTAATTTTGCAGACAGATCAACTGAGGACTTTTCTCCATGAAAATCAGTAAATAAAGATGTAAATGCACTGTACTTCAGCAGCTGCAAACCAAATTTCCATGAATTCCCACTGATATTTTAGCAAATGGTACCCTCTATGGCATGGATTCCTTGCTCTTAAAATTCTCAGGAATGAATGGACTTGTCTAGGATGGTCTCAGACCATCTCTACTGTTTTGCTTAAACCTATTTGCTCCTGAGCATTCCTGGAAAACAACAACTTTACCACTTCTCATCACCAGAAAGAAAAAAAAACCCAAGCCCACCTGAAAGGAAATACCAAGGCAATGTCCTCAAGATCAGCCAAAGAGAAGGCCATGTTACAATACAATCTGAAATGGTAGGTTTTCCTCCAGTCTGGTTTCACCCCCAGCTACAAGACGGGAGCAGCTGAAATGTCAGCCTTGTGAATGATCAGCAAATTGAGTCGTAAAACCATATATAGATGTCTTGAATGTCTGTAGCTGGGCTTAAGCAAGAGAAAAATAATCCTGCAGGCCTACACAAAATCAGTGTCAACTGCTACTATGCCATCTGCAGTCCAGCAAAAATAGGCGACTACAGATCCAATTTTAAATCAAATTAAGTAGGCCCTTTTTACACTCACAATAAAATTCTCTCCGAGTGTTTCAGGTATCCAAGTAACGCTCACAATAATACCAACACAAGGCTATAATGAGAATGAGTTAGGCTTGTATCTCTCGCAGTCGTCTTCAGAATTGGTTCCATTTAATGCCATTTTCTGTTCTCATTACAATCTTTTGTCAGGCAAAAGCATCAGAATTTTAATGGCCAGTAAAGTCCGTTTAAAAAATATAAACTCCTAATGGACTTACAAACAGAGACTTTAACCTTTTAAATATTCTGGACTCGTCTCACTTCCCTCTCCTTACAGAGTTCAGGAGATACAAACAGGAGGATAAAAATGGCAAAGCAGAGCACCAGTCATTTTAAAAACTAGAGTAACTGAAGTGAAGAACATGTAGTAAGTAAGTAACATGGAAGTTGCAGTCCTTGAGATCCATGCGACCCTGGGTAAACTTAAATTGCTATTTCCAAAAATCAGTGAAATCCCCCAAATCCACAGAAGGCAGTTGGCAAAGTGGCACTCTGAGGTGCTAAATTTTTTGTCACCTCTTTGATGTATGTGTGGGTTACTTATCCAAACCAGCAATCACCTTCTCCTGACTTGTGCTGAGTTTATATCCATCAGAAACCAAGGCATCAACAAAGGAAAGCCAAAGACCTGGGAACTTGGGTCTTGTACAAACACAGCCACTGATAAAAGGTGAAGCAGAACACACTGTGCCTTTAGACTGCTGTCTTTTTTTCCCATCAAAATGACTTCTCAAACAGTTCTGGCATGGTTACGTAAAATGGAAATATCCACAGGAAATAAAGAAAACCAAAAATATCAATTAGCAACTAATTGGGGGATTTATCACTGGGAAAATAACTATTTGTGTAATGATGCGTAGACTTCAGAGACCATGAGTCAAGGCAGCTCAAACTAGGATGCCTATGAATGCAGTTCTGTATCCAACCTACCCCACTTTCCTGTTCAATAAATTCTCTAGAGATAGGATTCACTGGAACAAGCGTGTGTTTCTTCACCTGATATAGTCATGGAGAAAAATAGGTACTTCTCAGTGAAATTATTATGTCCATCTACAACTGCTTAGATAAATTGTTTACTAATAGCACTTTTTTCTTACTGTCGATGGTTGCTTTGTATTGACTGTAGGGTGCAGAGCTAAATATCTACATGGTATATATCTAACAGCACGCATTGAAGTCCATTCAGTTCTCTAGCCTGACAAGGTCCTTCTGAATGGTTCACCATCTGCTGAACAAACCACTCCTCCCCATTTTGTGTTCTCTGCAATCCAGTCTAGCTTTGTGTTAAGGACCTTTGTAGGCTTCAAATTCTAGAAAATACCAGGTTTCCAGAGAAAAGCAGTGTTAAGATTCTTGAAACATCTTCAAGGAGGGGCAGCTTGTCTACAGCTGAAAAGCTTGGGGTTTTCAGCAGGTTTTGATAATTTCAGGCCAGCTTCCAGAGGACAAATGCTCGATTGTTCTGATGTTTCACCATTTTGAGCAAAAACATGTTGATCATAGTAGTCAGTTATTTTTTGGAAAAAAAAATGACTGCATTAATCTTTTTTTACTCTTTTAACTATAAATCTCAGAGGGATAAAAATAATAACCACTGCCATAGGCCAGGCTGAGGAAATCAGTGATGGTGGTAACACCTCTACAATAACATATTTATTAACCAAATACCTGTTGCAATGGAAAGAGGGAACTCTTGGTCATATGTCTGGTCTTAAACAGAGGCCACTGTGTTCGAAAGCTGATACTGTACCTTAGAATCTTTTAATGACTGATAATATACTAAGCTAGCTCCAGCTGCAGACAGCAAGAATGAGTTCTCTTTATTAGTATTCAGTTGGGCACTAAAAGCATATTGTATGGAACCAGGCACTGCTGAGAAGAGGCTAAGGCAGGAAAAAAAATAAAAATCATTTGTTAAAAGGTTTCCAGAAATTTAATTAAAAGGGAGAGAAACGACAGTCTATATTTTACATTTTTCTTTTTTTTTTTTTGTTTAATTTAAGAAGTCAAACTGAGGGTCACCTTCCCAACTAATCAATTTGCAAATAAAGTTTTTAACTCTTTTCAGCAAGTCTTTCCTAGAAACTTGAAGAGATACTAACTAAAAAAATAAACTTTGTTCTAACTCCAAACAAGAATTTTTATCCACAAAAATAGCAGTGTGGCAAGAGCTTTGAATTTTAGTTTTAAGTACGAATCTTAAGTTTTCCTAACAGTGATAATTATGGGGTATCTTGTGTGCACATCCAATGGATTTACATTATTAATCTCCAGGGTGGCCCAGCTTGTCTTCCTTGTCAAGCTTCTTATTTTCTTCTTGTATGGATGAGACAATGGACTGGTTTAAGACAATAAACTGAGATGAGACAAGGTGGTTGACTGACCTCACAACATGCTTCACGACAAAATATTGGTTTCAGGATCTCTAAAGGCTCTAGTTGTGCCTAGACCAATTTCTGTGCTTCAATGTGTTGATTAACATTCCAAGCAGACAAGAAGGCCGTTCCACAGATTCAATTATTCTGCTTAATTATTGTTGCATATTCTCCAAAAAACCTTAGCTTCTAACAATTTAGTTTTCCAACTAAAGTAACTTTCAATGATTTTTTGAGAGCAGTTCTGAGGAGGAAGACTTGGGGGTGCAGGGTGACAAAAAACTCAATGTGAGCCAACAATGTGAGAGTGCAGCCCAGAAAGCCCCAACCCTATCCTGGGCTGCATCAAAAGAAGTGTGTCCAGCAGCTTGAGGGAGGTGATTTTCCCCCTCTACTCCACTCTTGTGAGACCCTACCTGGAGTACTGCATCTGGCTCCGGAGCCCCCGTGGACATGGACCTGTTGGAGTGGGTCCAGAGGAAAGCCACAAAGGTGATCAGAGGGCTGGAACAACTCTTCTATGAGGACGGGATGAAAGAATTGGGGTTGTTCAGCCTGGACAAGAGAAAGCTCCAGGGAGATCTCATTGAGGCCTTTCAGTATCTGAAGGGGGCTACAAGAAAGCTGGGGAGGGACTTCTTCCAAGGACTCGTAGTGATAGGACAAGTGTTAATGGCTTCAAACTGGAAGAAGGTAGATCTAGACTAGAAATTAGGAAGAAGTTTTTCACTCTGAGGGTGGTGAGACACTGGAACAGGTTGCCTTGGGAAGCTGTGGATGCCCCATCACTGGATGAGTTCAAAACCAGGTTGGATGGGGCTTTGAGCAACCTGGTCTAGTGGGAGGTGTCCCTGCCTGTGGCAGGAGCATTGGAACTAGATGATCCCTTCCAACCCAACCCATTCTATGATTCTCTGATTTAGAGAGACAAAAGTGGTCAATGAACATGGCTGATCTTAATGGGCACAGTCTTACTTGTAGGTAGAGATGTTAGTGCAAATTTCCATCTATTTCATTATAAGCAGCATTCCAACTGTAATATTTCTTTTGTTGTCTCAGCTTATTTTCATTAACGAGATTACACTTGTTTAAAAATAGCTGCATATAAATAAGATCTGTTGATGAAATACCAATAAACTCCAGGCATGGAGGTTGGGATGTATGTCACCTAACTTAAGCCATCTAAAAGTCAAATCTAAGCTAACCACTTAGGCTCCCCCTATAGTCTACAGAGTCTGAAGGGTGGTTCTCTCAAAACCAGCATTCATCTTATATCAAATGGCTGGCTTGGGGTACCCCTTTCCGTCAGCTATAGGACAAGTGAAGCTTACACTGTATGCCTACCTTTAAAATACATTTCTTTGGGACTGACTTCCAGGAACTGTTGATTTTGAAAGAACTGCAGATGCTAATGTCAACATCAGCAAAACTCAGCAGTTTAACTGATGAGCAGCTGGTACTAGACTGATGAGCGTGGTGATTACAATTCATCAGAAGGACTAATGAAGACCTACATAAGACACCTCTGGTACTTTCTGGAGGAGAGTATGAAAAATGTTGAAAACTATACGAAAGAGCTAAATATAGCATTTCAAAATGCACACAAACAGAGAGTACTACAAGTAAAGCTGTGTACAAACTCACCGTGTAGGGAAAAACTTTCAATTAAAAGGGACATGACTGATGTGTGACAAAAGATGATAACCAGTGTGAGGATACATCTAATGAGGTATCAGAAAGGGATCGAATGTGTGTAAAGGTGACTCATAAACCAGACATTCTGAACTTAAGTTGCAAGACAGTTGGACGTGAGGAAACATTTTCTGGTCCCCTTTACAAGGCATCATACTTGCTTGGTAACACAGTGAATAAAGAAACCATGTGAATGTGTCCATTCATAAGTCTGAGTCCGGAACCAGATGAGAAGGGATGAAAACCTGACTCAGATGGGGCTGGCTATAGCTCATGAGTTACAGCTGAAGCTCCAGAAGCTTATCCTGGTCTGCTGCATACCTGGAGAGCCAAAGCTGCTTTGACCCCCTAAATACTGAAACACAGGGAAGCTGGAAGGAGTAGCCAGAACTAGTTATTTTCCTCTGATGATAAATCCCACGAAAAAGCTGGGAGCGTGTTGAGATATAAATATTATGAGTAAAGTATCTTCTGATAAACTCTTCAATAGCCTTGTCTAAACAGATCGATAGCCACTCAGTTTCCTTTTAAAATAAAGATTCTAAAGTATTAACTACTATAGGAAAAAGCAAGGAGTAAGTACATATGTCAGGATAAAGATTTCCATTGGCCGTGTCCTTGGCAAAAAGCAATAATTCCATCCATCTAATGAAATGGTCCCAGACAAACATCAAACATGTGTCTGGCCCAGGGCAGCCCCAGCCTCTCCTCACAGAATTCCGAATGTTGGAAAGCACATCATTTCTTAGTTCTTTTCCCCTGGATGAGGCCGTATAAAAAGTTAACGTTGAATTCAACACAGCCCTGCTCAGTGAGGGCATTGCTTTTGCTGGAGCCACTCCATCTTCCAGACCATCCTATCTCCTGGAGTAGCCATCTCTTGCTGCTCCCAGGTGCAGACTTGGATTTCAAAACATTATCCACTCAAGAAGGGTCAGTTCAACCCAAACATCCTCACAGATGCCTCCTAAATATCTACAGTGATGGAAAAACTGAAGAAAAGCATGAGATCTGGTAGGTCAGTGTGTTCTGAGTGGCCCACTACATGTCATATACGCTGGGTTTCGTCAGGACAAATCCGCTGACAGATTTCTGTCAAGGAATTTCAAACTGTTCCATGTCAGCTGAAGATGCTGGAAGCATGCCCCGAGGAAAAAAATATCTTTCCCATCTTCCATTTCACCTCTTATTCCCCCAACACCTTAGTACAGCACAGGAGGGTTGAGGTTTTGTTTGGGTTTTTGTTTGTCAGTTCTGGGGGAGGGTGCCTCTCCAGAAACACCATAAACTTCTCCTACAGCCGTTGGTCTTTCCACTGTGAAGACTCACAAAGCCTAGATATTTCGTGTCAGCACAAAGGATGAAAAAAATCATATTTAAGGTCCCTTTTTATCTCTTCTTTCTCACAGACTAATGGTGGAAAAATGGAAACCAGCCCCTGGGAGGCAAAGATGCAAGATACTGCTGTAAACTTCTTGCTTCATTCAATGCTATTGGCAGAGCTGATCAGGCAAATAACTTCCAGGCTTTTATTCCTCCCCCCCCTGCAAGTTACATCAATAGCCCTTTTGTCCTTATATTCCATTCTGGTTTTAGAATAAATGAATTAATGAATAATTGCAGTAAACAGCTGTGAGCAAGGGTTTTATACTTTATGTTTACTTGTAGAGCTATCATTTCAGTAATTTAAGGTAGCAGATTCCACCACAGCTCAAATGCAATGAAAAAGTCTAAGCTAAGAGTATTTCTTGTTTGTTAATAGCAATATATATATTTCACAAGTATAAGTATAAACTGAAGAACTCAGCCCTGGATGATCCAGACCTCAGAGGACTAGGTGCTACGAAGCATCACGAAGAATCGGTCACAGTCCTCAAATTTTACTGAGGCAAGTAGATTGATCCTGTTTTCCTCACAGTTTTGCCCAAGATTAATTAAAAGTCTCAGAGCATCCTTGCCCCAGCCGTATGCAAGTGGCACTCACTGCTCCTTGCTGAAAGCACCGTGCTGTCTTGTCATGTTTTCTATTTCTCGGCTCCGTTTTGGAGCATTATTTCTGTGACTAAGCAATCGGTCTCCAGCAGAAGGAGCACTGGCAATACAACTAAGTAAACCACAGTCCTTGGGATCTTGTTTTGATAAAAGAGCTTTAAGAATTCCACATGATGCTTATTCTCTGCTACCGGACATTTTCTTCGATGTTCATTCAAGAGGAAAAGTGACACCAGTTTAATCAGGGATATTAGCAGCTATGTGCTGGTCCTCCCTCCCATTCTGCTCCTGAATTCAGCCCAGCTTTAGCTGGCTCTTGAAGTCTGACAGACTTACATCAGAGCTGCAGAAGGAAAGGAAGGGAAATTTAATTCTTTACCCCTTTGCCCAGCTGTAAATGCACCCGATGTTTACACTTTCTATCTTTCTTCTTTTCATAACACAATGTAGCTGTGCAAGAACTATCTGCTGGAGATTCATTTCTTTTTCACTTTCATGACCTCCTTCTGTTGTTCATGGTACCATTTAGCTCATGGTCTTACACATGACAACACCAAGGTCTCCGCCCTCTGCTAGCTCGAGGAGAACTCAAGGTCAAGATCTAAACCAATCTAGGCTGACAGGTTTTAAGAACTGCAATTGCTTCATTTCCTCCAAAGATTTGCGAAAGGCAAAGAAAATTTAAGGCGTTTCTTGTATTTTCTATCTGTGTCATCCCCAGCATCATTACATAACTCGGCAAACTGGAATCACTGGGGAGTTCCCAGAGCTGCCAATTGTTTCCTTGCTAGTTCTTAAAGGAATTTGCCACCATCACATGTCTGAGATGAAAACCCAGTTTGTTGAAATTAAAGCCAAAAAGGTCAGTGATGATGCTGACGAGCGAAGAAAAGCACTTTAAAAGGTTGTTAAGAAACTTCTGTTGTCTGAAGGATATACATCTATCTTTGGGCAACATGGTCTATTATTCATTGCTCTTTCTGCATTCCTTACAGACTTTAGACTCTTACTGACCCACACTTCTGAGTGATGCCTTCTGTTTGTCACCCAAAGAGACTTAATCCTACTCTAGCAATGAATGTGATGTTCATGATAGTCTCACTTCTTGTCTGGGTTAAACTCACAAAACATATCTTGGAATAAAATCATTAATTGCACATACTGTCTGCTTTGGAACTGATGTGTCCGGAAGACAAAACAAACATCATTGGTTTGGTTTTTTTATCATGGGTTGTCATTAAACACCAAGCCAAATTCAGAATCAAGAGCCTCATTTATGGTCCCCAAGGGAGGGAGGATGTATTTATCTCATCTACCCTTAAAATTTGCATGGTATATGTGTGCATGTGCTGCAAGTGTCTTTGTAGCCACTGGGGAGGAACAGACCCTTTCAGAAAACAGAGGCTGTGAGACTATGGCATTTAAAGGGATTATTTTTCAATAGTACAATGAGCTCCCCTAAAAGCAGACAATCAAAATGACCCTCTCCATCTCCTACTGTATTTCTTTGACCCACCATCTCTTTTACAAACATACAGGAAAAAAAAAAAAAAAAGAAAAAAAGGAACAAAACTTCCAATCAAAACACTTCACTGCATACACAGTTCTCCCCCATGGGAGAGGCTGAGCAAGAAAATGAGCTGCAGTTGACACATGTTAGTCACTTTACTTAACGTGCTAATGGAAGGTACTCCAATATTGTGGGTGATGAAGGCTGCATAAAAATTAATACAGTAGAATAGAAACTGCTTGCTTACAATGGGCAGAGAGGAGAGATTGTGAATAGGACTAGATTTATTTTATCAACTACACAGCAGTCAAAGCTGTTTCAATGAAGATAAATGAAGAACTCTATCATCTTACTTTGTAGACTTATTTAACCAACAGACTGTCGTCTCTATGATTTGTGATGGCTTTACACATTAGAAACTAACTGAGATATATCATGACTGTCAAATCCTGGTATTCCTGTGGGTTTCACATACAGTACAATAGAACCACTTTCATTATCTTTGTGTTACAGATAATGGATAATAAACCATCTTACAGTACCCAAAGGAAAGCCTCTTGGAGCACAGAAACACTCTTAATACATGGAATACATTTTAAACTTTTCTTTTTTTTTTTTTTTTTTAACTGAAAATGTCTTTGAATCAAAATGAAGATGACTTCATATTTTGAAAGCTACAATTTTTCCTTTTTTTTTTTTCCCCCCTCCCTTTTTTTTCTTTTTTAATGGACAGACTACTTAAACTACCCCATAACAGTAACTGTGCAATTATTCTTACTTAACAAAGCACACACTTTTCTGTAGTTGGAAAAGGTTAAGCGCTTGAGGTTCTAAGAAAATTACCAAACAATTCCAACTGTCAACAACCTCAGCTGATTTTCTACTCCCCCCATTTGAGCTCCACCTCACTGGTTTCCCTTTGCATAGAATATCCTTTTATCTTTGTCCTTCCTCGTGCTAGACTGCTACTGATTCTTCCCTCTGCCCACAGTCACTCCCATCCCTTTCCCAGTTTCATACACCTCTCTACACCTCACAAACGATTTATTTGCTGGAGCCTCATCAGATCCACATCAAACCTCTTACCCCTTCAAAACAGGATGCAAGCACCATCTAGGAAACGGTGCAACACCATTCAGTTATGAGACAACATTTCAGTTAGCTACAAACTGAAAATCAACGCTGTCTCAGATCCGAGACCAGGCTGAGATGATGATGTCAACTGATAGACAACTGGAGGGAAGAGCATATTCATTACTTGTACAACATATGGAGCTGGTAGCTGGACTGTTCCTTTGTCCCTCTGGAAAACTTGGAGGCTGTAGCTATTATCTCTGGGAAAGGCTTAACAGGAGTTAAAGAAGTAGCAGAAAATTGTGCTATTAAGTGTTATTAAGCCAGTCCTCTTACAGTCACATCAGTGACTTTTAGTATTCAGTCATCTCTGAGTTTTGCTTCTTCGAACTATAAACCTAAAGAGAGCTGACAGGTTTCTGGGATGAAGAGGTAGAAGCCAAAGACAGACTTTCGGTGAAATTTTTTCTGCCATTGAGAAAAAGATGTTCATGCCTTTAATTAGCTGTACATCTGAGGCCATTCCAGAGAACCTGGTTGTTTGGTTTTACACATATATGCAAACAAATGCTCTGATTGTATGTTCTGGTATTGGCCTGAGGAGCTCAAATGTGCTCAGTGCAGGAAGAATTCCTTTTTGCAAGGACTGTTTAGCCTGTTATTTAAATGGATTTACCTGTGCTTCAATGTAGAAGGAAATCTTACCTTCAAACCCTCTTGGGAACAGGCATCCTAAATACTTGCAAGTTGCCTAGCTCAATTTGAGCATGCAGTTATTGCCATAATTATTATAAACACAATCCATGTGCACATTAGTTGGTTCCCTCCAGAATGCATCCCCTGTATTTAATAAATATTTAAGTATCCACTCTGTAATAATTAATCACTTTTCTAAATGTGGTTCTCTTAAAGTTACAAGGCAGTTTTATGTCTATAATAAATCTGTCCTTCCAAAAAGCAAGCTGTGGCAGACAGTTCCTCTATCTCCACTGTAATCCAACCCTACAATATGTATTTCTTCAGAGTTCACAATTAATTGCTTCACAATGGGAGGAGAAAACAAAGACTTTGAGGCATTCAAGGGGAAAAAAAAAAAAAACAAACCACAAAACAACGACCATAAACCAAAAGCAGACAGTAGTGGAAACAGGGTCAGAGGGGTAGTCTAAAAGCATATCTTGAAGGCATAATGAACTTGTAACTAGACCTTTACCAATGACGCCAAAGACCTCAGTTCTAGTCTCAGTTATTGCCCTGCTCTGCTGCCTGGCATTTCCTATCAGCCCTTTGTGACTCTGTGCCACTGGATCTACCAGGAAGATAAGGTTTCTTTCAGATTCAAAGAATATACAAGAGCTATGGCAATAACACCTACGTTCTGGAGTTGCACTGTGGAATTCGATAGCATTCTGTAGTTTCAAAACACAGATGATTGCAGATACTTAAAAGAAGTATCTCTGTTAATTGCACAGTCCTTCATAAAATAAATAGAGACAAAAAACTTTCTTTTTTTTTTTTTTTTTTGTGCTCTCTTTAGTTCCCAAGGAGAAAGAAAAATGTGTTTAAGCCAGCCATCTATCACTGTAGGAACTGCAAAGAACATCCTTACAGATTCTGTCTCTGGCGTTCAGGGGTGTCCTTATGGTTTTGGTCTCTATCCTAAACTGATGACTAGAGTCAAGTATCTGATAAATCTCTTTCAAAAATCACAGCACTCGGTTCATTTTTTTTTTCAGACCATGGCAGAAAACTGTGGCTTCAGCAGTCAAATGCCCTTTGACACCATCATGGGACACGTATGATCAGTTCCACAAATTGCCCCTCACAGTTTTTCTTTTATTTTCCAGAAAAGACTTAATGAAATAGAAGAGCTCTAAGAGGAGGGAACGGCATTCCTCAGCTTCCAGTCTCTTATGATAGTCTATAGTAGGGCTGGTTGAATACTCTCCTGGAATGCTGGGCTTGAGATTTCTTCATGCTCCCAAGTTCTCTCTTCTTCCCCTTTCCTCTCCCCTCTCCCCCAGCAAGGAGACAGTGCTCTCAGAGGTGCTTACAAAGGTCCTTATCTGCCTGTGCCTTGGACAGAGTCAGAACTCCCAGGAATACTCTGAAAATGACTATGAGACTGAGGGCTGTGAGTGTCTGAGCAGTAAATTACTTAGAGGTTTGGAGTGAGGAAGAAGTCAAGCTGCTTAACAGTGTCAGGTGATGTGACACAAAGCTTGTCTCTGTCCACACAGAGGAGCTCAGAGGCACAACACAATGTTCAGGATTCGGGCCTATTAAAGAAATCTAAACCAAGGTGTCTGAAGAGCACCAGTTTTGCTGCCACGCTTCCGACGATGCATTCCTGCATACGGGTGGGTAAATAGGAACAGCTCATCTACTGTTTATCCTATGCATTAATTCTATATTTAAAGAGTGTATTTACCCCGACAGCTCTGGGGTTGACCAAATAATATAGGAGCAATTACTTAAGAATGTAGATTTTGAACTGCAGGCATTCCGTGTAGTGAAATTGTCCACTTTCCCACATCAGTGTACTGAAGGAAAACAAGAACAACATAATAACACCCGGTTTCTTAATGCAATGGAAAGAGAGGCAAGGAAAAAACTGCTGGGAGCTGAAAGTATTTAGATTCTTTCCTTGATTGTAGCTGATGGAATTAAAAAATAAGACTCCAGATGTCTAACAGATAGGGAGGTTTGGGGTTTTTTTGCTCATTTGTTCTGGATAGTTTTTTAAACCTATTGTCAGTTAACTACCTAGGAGGTTCTACCATACAGATAACACTTTAAGTGCAAACCTTCTGCCAGCGTAACTCACGATCTCATTACAAAAGCCCAGAGGAGAGAATCCGAAATTAATCCGAAATTAGCTGTTAATTAGAAATGTATGAAAACTGACATGCTTTGTGGGAGATACGAAGCCACTGCACACCTTGGGTTTGAGCAGCACTTTATCCCCTGCCCTGAGCAAACAAGAGCGCAGAAGCCGAATGCTCAGCAGAGATACGGATCTCCCTGTGAATCCAGAACAAGGAAACAATCTTGGCCCCAAAGTGCTTAGAGTCAGATTAGAGGTGAAATTAAAAAAAAAAAACACTAAAAAAATTAAT
>WTSP01024037.1:29182-39493 GCA_025331215.1 Actenoides lindsayi
CTATTCTATTCTATTCTATTCTATTCTATTCTATTCTATTCTATTCTATTCTATTCTATTCTATTCTATTCTATTCGTTCTATTCTATTCATTCTATTCTGTTCATTCTACTCTATTCCTTCTATTCTAATTTCTATTCAAATGCACTCTGACTACCTTCATTTAATAAAAACCTGCATCACTGGAATGACCATTTGACCAACGTTTGACAGAACAATCTTAGAGTATAATTTACATATATAAAGGCAGTTGGATATGTGCAGCAGAGAGCATTACTTTCCCTGTCTGGAGATGTTAGACAATTCTACCTGCCTTCTGACAACTCTTAAGGTGAAGGAAAGCAGTAATTTCACTTTCAGCAATGACAAGAGAAACAGCCGGGATTGAGGTAGGTCTTTTCCCTGACAGTTCTGCAGGGAAATGACAGCTATTTGTGCATTTACAAATCAAACTGAATGCCCATTACACAAGTTGCAAGTGCTCGTGCCACATCCTAGCCAGGTGAAAAGCTGCCCCTGTAAATGCAGATGTAATTCCTGTGTCTTTCATTCCTTCTATTACTGTGCGCTGGGAGTGACTGAGCTGCTCACTTGAGAGGAAAAATGGAAGGAAGGAGGGGGGAGAAGAGGAATGGATGTTTATTTTATTGGCGGATGATTATCACCCTTCACTGACAGATGATTTCTACTTAGGTCGGTGAGGTGTGTACTCTCAGGCAATCCCTATTCTCTGAGCAAGCACAAACGAAAAGAAAAGCAGGCAGCGAGGATCTAGGAATAACATGGGAGCTGCAAAATATCCAAACAATTTCTCAGATGGGACACAGCAGATCTCCGAAGGAACAGAAGCAGCTGACTGTCGTGTGAGGGAGCCGAACAGAAGGACATTTCTCTGCTCACCCTAACAAGACAAGGTCTCTTATTTCCTACACAGGACTCAGTGGAGTGACAATCACCCAGAACAGCCCAATTCTGCGCTCGTCAGTATGTACCACAGCTTTTCACTTCCTGGGTTTGCTAGGTTAAAGAACTGAAAAGGCCACTATGGAATGGCTATGCTTGTGTGCTAGTAACGTTTTCTGTGGGGTTTGGGTTTTTTTTCCTCTTGATGAACTTCTCTGTGACCATAACAAGACATTTAAACCTATGAACACCTGGTTATTCGGTGGGCTGTGGAGGAAAGCGCCCTGTGCTCAGCAGCAGTCACTGGACTAGAGAAATACTCTATAATTTTATAGCCTTATGCAGCATCTCTTTAAAGGCACATGTGCATTCCACAGTAATCCATGGTCAGAGCAAGCAGTAACTTCTCTCACCAGAAAGTTTTGTGTTTATATTGCCCTGGTCAAATCAAGGCTCCAAGCTTTATGCTAGAAGGTTTGTTCTTTGGGCCAGACCCTAGGGTTAAATTACAGGGTGTTTAATCTGGGGTGCAGTCTTACTGTATGCCCTTGACACAGTCATACTGGGTAAGACTGGGACATACAGACCAGCTCAGCAAAGTCTTGGCCGGTTGTCTGAAGGAGATTTTCCCAGGAGATTATTTCCAACGTGGCATATGCTAAATGGCTAAAAGCGGTAAAAGGTCAGCAAGCCTGTCCTAAAAATTATGGCAGTCGAACTGCCAACTGAGGAATCTTCAGCGAATTCCTTGGTATTTTTAATGCCAAAGCCATATGCAGCAGGAGACGTTCCCTTCGTATCACCCACGAACTGACTAACTGGCTCCCGGAGAAGAAAGCAGCGTTAACCATCCCCTGTTGTGCAACAACCAGCGGACACGGCGGCAGAAATGGAGAGACGTGTAAGTAACAGGGTAATTTCTCAGCAAATCAGTTCAGCACGATACCGTCCCTCCAGCTCGGAATCCAGAGGAGGAGACCTTACGATGTACTGATGTTCATCTGAAGTCAGTACAGCTTACCATCGGGATTAGAGCTGCTACCGAGACACGCTCTCGGGAAAGAAACGCTGTGAGGAACCAGTGAGTATCCTCTGAGTTCAGAGAGTCTAACCCAATGATCTTATTGTTATTTTTCCTTCCAGAGTGCACTCTGCTGTCACTTACAAGGCTAATGCTTTACATTCTCATGCTGGCTTTCATCAGGGAATCCTGAAGTATTTTACAAGCATTAATGGATTAAGTTTCACTCCACCCGAAGCAAGGACAGTAAGTGGCATTAACTGCAGGGATAGTTGGTTGCTATCTCTCCATGAGAAGAATGATGTCACTTTAAGTCCCTTAAAGCCGCAAGCATATTTATGATGTTGTGATTCTACAAAGGGGGGAAACAGAAAGAAATATTTTTCCTGAATTACTCCTTATGTCACTGGCAAGTCTAGGAACAGCAGGCAACTTGACGTGCTCTGCCAAGCTCTGAAGTCCAGCCCTGGTCCTCTTCCTCTAAGTGACATTTTGCCACAGGGCAAGTATACTTTCTGTGCAATCTGAGAATGCTTTCACCATTTAGTGAAAGAAAAGGGGGAATAAAGCCAGCCCATGAATACTTGGGCTGCTGTTTGGCACATTTCAGGAGCTGGGACTCGGTGCTAAGACTGAGTTCTGCTTTTGGACTGCACAGTTTTCCTGGTCCACAGTATTCTCTCTGAAAAGTGTCAAACCCACATTTTGGCTGGAGAATCAGTGGTTGGAATGTAGATGGCAATTTCAGCCCTACAAAGCAACTCATAAACATGCTCCAAAAATAAAGACAGCATCTTATTTTTCATGAGTAAATGGATTTCATGAGAGCGTGGATCTCACTAGAGTATCTTTTCTAACTCCTGTTTCAAGGTCTTCACATTTTGCCTTTAAAAATCTACTTTCTCTGCAGCTACTTTTTTTCTGTTATGTTACCACGCTGTAAAACACAACAGCTTTCATTAGCTATCGTTCATATTCTTTTAAAATCCTGTTCTCTTGCCAGAGAAGTCAGTAAAATTGTTGATTTCATCTCCTGGGGAACCTGCTTATTGCCGAGTTGTGTTTTGGATTTTTTTCCTTCTTTCTGTCTTTGGGTAACTAGAACATGATTTAACAAGATTAAAATCAATGAATGCCTGTTTGGAGACCAGTGCCTATTAAACTAGATGTCATCTATCTTTCAACTGGAAGTATGGTATGTGAACCTCTATGAATACCCCTAAGATGCTAACATCTGCACGGAAGGATTCTGGGAAAGCTTTTTATTTCGTTCCTTATTTCTTTTTTTTCTTTAAGTTTTCTTCTTGCTGCTGACATCTGGTTCTCAGCTGAGAGAAGGGGGAAGCAAGTGAGAACAAATGTCAGCCTGGTAAGAATTATATCACTCTGTGCTAACAGAAACCTCCCTGGTCTGCACTGGTGTCTCGACAGTCTTGAGCAATAGATCAGATAGTGTATGTCTGGAAAGAACTGAACCCTCCAGGAGACATGGAGACCTCTGTAACCTTTTTGACAGCATCAAAGAGTGTCTCCTTATTTTCAACCCCCTTCTCTCTTTCCTCCCCACTGCATTCCCAAATCCCACTTCCAAGAAGTCAGCAGAAGGCAGCTGTGTCTGTGCTGTCAGTTAAGACAAGGGCCCCCCAACCACATACACAGACGTGCCCACAGATCCATTCTTCTCCATTTTCACTCTTTACTTGTTAGGAAGCGTACGCAGCAGTTTAGAACTGCTCTGCTGTTTTGCTCTCAGGTAGTTCTGGTTTCCATTCTTTTATTTCGATTTCAAATAGCCTCTTCCTGAGCTGTTTCAGTTAAAAAGCCTGAGGGGTTTATTCATCCCCATCAAATTACATTTATTTAAACTTTGAGCATAAAGAAAATACAAGCATAAATAAGGACCAAGCTGTCAACTTGACTCATCATTTACAGTTAACAGGATTAACTGGGCACAGCAACCAACGTGAAAAACATCTCAGAGTACTGCCACAGGAGAAATGGACATATTTTAGTATTGACAGCCTTCTCTCTTCTTGACTCACTCTTTCTTTTTATATATTTACATGATTTTTTTTTTTGCTGTTTAACGAATTAATACAGTGCTTCTTAAGAACTGTCTCAGGCAAGGCACAGAATGTTTTGTTCCATGACAATATAGTGAAAGATTCTGGTATAGGTAAGGAAAGACTGAGACCTAACTGTGCTATGCTCAGACTATGGTTGGGAAAAAAAAAAACAACCATGACTAAGAATGAAATATAGGTAGTGCAGCTGATCCACAAACTTATTTCATGTAGACAATCAGATGCTTTTGAGATGCTAAGAACTTCAAAGTGCCACTCATCCATAGTAGGTTTGGCACATAACTACTGGGGCAAAAGGAACTGCTGCCGTTGAAATGGGTTATTTGTGCTCCTGTTATTGGTTAATAACCAATTATTATGTTAAGTAATAAAGAGACATTATATTTCAGAGGATGCATTTTTACTTCAAAGTACCTGGCTGCAATCAACCTATGATTCTATGATTTTAATGGGATTTGGCACCAAACCAGACCATTTTTAGCAGGCGTGATGCTCTGACGTAGCTGTCCACTAATACTGCTCTTCAGTTAGGTGCACAATTGTCTAAGTGCACTGCTGTTACTTTTTTTACCTCAAATATTTCTATAGAGTGTGGAGTTCACCTCAAGAGGCCATTCCAGCATAGTATCTTTCTTTCTGAAAATGTTCTATAGCAGCTTTTTAAGAAAGAAAAAAGAAAGTAAAATAAATAGGGACAAAAAAAAAAAGAGTTAATTCTTGCAGCAAAAGACAGAATTTGCACATATGCAGATTACCAGAGACTTCAAACAGTCCTCAATGTCTAATACTTCTCCTTCTTCTCAGGATGTGACTCAGCCAGGTCTGTACTCTACAGCCTCTGTACGTTTGAAAGACCTACGAATATGACAGTGTATGGTACTTTCTAAAGCAGCAGGAACAACCCCCCCATAAAACACCACCCATTAGCAAAAGCAGCTGATTACAGGTTTTCTCTGTTTCTGAAGAAGAGCCTAAAGAAACCCAGGCTGGGTTTTGCTCTCTGCTTCAGAGGCTTAGTCAAAAACTGGAATTCAGTTGCGTCTGTGCACAAGGGTTGACAATGCACCTTTTTCCTATGATAAAAAATCAAAACAATTTGCATTTCTTTTAATTAAAAAAAAATAAATCTCCACTAGACTGAGTGCTGAGCCATATTTAATCACTGTGTTCTTTATGAGGACAGAAGATGACAGAGTGTTTATCACCAGATGGAGGAATTGTGATGATATTCCTTTAAGTTTTCCTCACACTCCTTTGAGAAGCTAATGCTTTTCTTGACTTAGGACCTTGAATCTAGAAATTTCTCTGCAGACTGAAGAGGTAATGTATGTTCTTTCCCTTAGTCACCTCACTACAGCTAGGAGCATATATCTTGTGTTCTGTACCTAAGCAGTAAGAAGGGCTGTACTGGAAAGAGTGCAGAATGGAAGCCATAAAATGAGCTGCTAAGTATCAGTCAACACAGCTTGGCAAACGGAAGCCTTTCATGAGAACATCTTCATTTCTCTGTCTGAATATAAAATCACTGGATGAAGGAAAATGCCAGGGGTGAAATATGAATGGGAGTCACATGGTCCTGCGGGCTATGGACTGAAATCCCTCCCATCCCGATTCAGACCTATGAATTCCCAGATCCACACAGGTTGCTGCCATTTGGGGGTACCTTGAAAGGATGGAGAGCTAGGCTTGTTGGAACATCATATAATTCAACAGTGGAAACAGCCAACTCCTCCTCTGAGGGAGGAAGAACCCCATGCAGCATTTGCTGAGGGCTGACCAGCTGGAAAGCTGCTTTGCATAAGATTTCCTGGAGATCCTGCTGGACAACAACTTCCACATGAGCCAGTAATGTACCCTTGCAATAGAAGTGCCCACAGCCTCCTGGTCTGCACTAGGAAGAGCGTTGCTAGTAAGTCAAGGTGCTAGGAAGATCCATCAGGAGCTCTGAGTCCAGTTGTGAACTCCACAGTGAAGACATGGGAGTACTAGAGAGAACCCAGTGAAGGTGCAAAATGGATGCAGGGCTTGGCCATCTCTCCTATGAGGGAAGACTGAGAGATTTAGAGTTGTTCAGCCTGGAGAAGAGAAGGATCTTATTAATGTGTATAAATATTTGAACGGAGGGTGCAAAGAAGACAGAGCCAGGTTCTTTGTAGTTGTGCCTACTGACAGGACAACAGGCAACGAGCACAAATTGAACACAGGAAGTTCTTTGTGAACATGAGGAAGGAATTTTTTTTTACTGTGAGGGTGACTGAGCACTGGCACAGGTTGTCCAGTGAGGTTGTGGCATCTCCACCCTTGGAGATATTAAAAAACTGTCCAGACACAAATGGCTTGAGCCGGGGGCTGGACCAGGTGACTCCAGAGGTCCCTTCTGCCATTAGGGATGCTATGCCATTTCATCACTGAAAAGAACAGAGATTGTTTCAATTCCCCCCCCCACCATTCATTATCTTAAGCATTTTCATTTAACAAGGAAGTCTTTTTCTTGTAACTTCTTGGTAAGGAAACAGTATACCTCCCGGGCATCATTATGTACATTCAGCTCAGATTTTGATTCATGTAGAAACGTTTCAGCACCCCATGTTTTTTTCCTAAGAAGTATGAACTTGGCTGTTCCTGCAGAAAAGGCTATTTCCCTTCTGTTCCCTTTTATTGTGTCGACACTCTCCTTGACTTTGCTCAACCCTGACTGCCTTCTGCAGCAACATCCTGCCTTACAGACAGGCCTTCTTCTCTTGCAGAGATATCCCCTTTTCAAAAAGGAGTATCTTGTCATAAGAGGTTTTTGCAATACGGATAAAATTACATGTACAAGGAGGCAGCAGGTTTAAAGCAAACAGTTACTGGACTTGGCAACAGATCAGTGAGGCCACTTTTAAGAAGCAATGATAAGCGCTGGGAACACTGACAAATTAGGGAGACGACACTGAAATAACAAGAGAAACCAGACAGGGTCAAGTTGCTGGGAGAGACCAGCAGGATGAGTCACCAATATCAGGAAGGAAAGGTGTCTGTATCTAAGAAAAGCATCTGGACTTTTGGACATCATGAAGCTAATGGAATTCTTAGGATTTGCTCATCAGTTATAATCACGACAGGCACTGGCAAGTCCTTCTCTGAATTCAAGAGATTATATCAATATTAACATCCTAACACTAATGGTTTTTTTTATTAAGCGAGGAATTTAAGGAGGGAGGTGTTAATGGACATTTCAAATTCTTCAAGGACATTTTATTGGATGCACAAGAAGCCAGGATTTCATAAACACAGAGAATCTTTCACTGCACACTGAAAAAAGTCTTGATTAAAAGAAGAGGTGAAAATGACTATTCTAGTTTAACAGGCAGTATGATATGGAAAAAAGAGCCACTTGAACATGATGAATTCAAATAGAAAATTTAAAGAAATAGAAAAAAAAAAAAAAGAGAAAAAAAATAAAGACAGCAAAAGAATCACTGAAGTTTCTATGTCCCAGTGCAAATCACAGGGCATGGCCAAGTAAGTTCCATGTTACAATGGAAAGTGAACTCCTAAGGAATGTATGAATCCAGTGCTACATCTGAATGGAAATGTGAGACGTAAGGATGCACAACAAGAAAGTTCAGCATATATTTTTGCTTTGCACGATGTTGTGAATAAAACAGAAAGCACAGTATTTCTAATAAAACTGGTTATAAGCAGGGTTTGGCTGAAATTCACTATTTTCAAATCCAGAAACTTACTTCTTTTCCGATCTATTTTGAGGAGCTTCCTGAACAAGAAACAGTATTAATTAAACAATTCAGTAAATAACTAGATGGGAGTCATGACACTTCTTGACTGAAAAGACCACCAGTGTAGTTTATACTTTACAGACGGATCTTGCAAAAACAGAAGACTGCTTTGCTTGCCTTCAATCCCAGAGAAAACAGTGTAACGAGAAAACGGTGATCCAATACACAGAGGAGCAAACCCCATGATTAATGGCCATCCATGTGGCTCATCTCATAAACTTGTCATTTTCCTGATGATAACATAACTGCTGAAAATAATTTCTGTGAAAATACGAAACCAATGAAACTGTTTTACAAGGTTAAAATAATTGTTTTACCTGGGAAACAAATAAACAAGCAAACAAAGAGTATTCTATTTAGAAATATGTCTGGAACTGAGTATCACTATATCTGGGGCTAAATATGAAGATGACAGAGGAACTATTTAAGATGAAGTGTAATTGTGAGATAAGAAAGCATTATTATCGTTAATAAACAGGACAGAATTTAGAAGAAGGCTTTTAATCATAACAGTAATGAAGTTGTGATACACCAGGCTAATTGTAGTAGTCAGGCAAACATGCTTGGTTTTCTACAGAGCAGTCTATAAAATATGCTGTGTAAGATCACTGGGATAAAATAAAACTGTATTCAGTAACATGGAATGTCTTCTCTCGTTGTACACTGTTATTATTCACCCATCTCATCAAGATCAACATATTGATGTATCACACTTGAATTTCTGCAGGGCACTTGAGAAAATACTACACTATATTTTGCTTCCTATGGAAGAAATAAAAAATCAAGTGGATTAACATCACTTATTGTAGCAGTTGCTAAAGGGGAATCATCCATGAACCGACTAATTTACAGTGTTTATAGTAAAGATCTTAACAATTACATATATAATTTATTTTTTTTTTTCCCCCTTACTGGTGTTTTCAAAATATCTTTGTGTTGTGTTTTTCATAAGTTCCTGTAACAACATTCCATAATCACCAGAGTTCCTACAAAAGAACTCCAGCATATCGGTAGTCTCCTAATCATGTTCTTGTTATGTTGAAATGGAACATTATGCAGTTTTCTTGCCTCCTCTGAACCGTTTTCCACACAAAATCCTGTTTCTATAAGCTGATTTTCAATGAAGAGCCCCACTACAGGGACCTGCATTCAATGGATACGCAGCGCATCTGATGTAAGCAAACTCTCACGTTTGCTACCAGCTTGGTGCCTTTTACATCAAATCTCATCAGCTTTATTACTGCCTCAAATTGCTTTACGTACTGTCAGCTTTATTGTCTGTCATTCAGCTTTCCTGTATGTTCAGCTGAATCTGAAACTTGTCCAGTGACGGACAGTGATGGTAGCTGTGAAGTTACAAGAAGGAATTTTAAGGCTGACGTTTATTTTAAGGAACACAATATGGGGCAGACAGTTGTTGACCACATTCTAACCATCCCAAACAAATTTTCCATCCATTTTCAAAGACAGGTTGTGATTATCAGCTCATCATCAGTCCTTGCTGACACCTCTGACAAGCCTTACCATGTAGGTAATGGCATTAATGGCAGTAGAACCTCTTAGCTTTAAAACTGGGCATAGGAATAAGCACTATAGTAACCAAAATTATATTTTTCTTCCAGATTTCATCAATGATAAGCACTATGAAGCGGTGTACAAAATAAAGAAAAAAAAAGATATTCAGCTGCAGCTTATCCCTAGGTCTTCTTGTTCCCATTACCCTCACCAAGGCTGAATTACCCTTGGTCACACACTGCTGGTCACAAACGATTCTGCAGGAGCACCCTTTGTCCTCAGAAATCTGAATGCTCCTTCAGAGGAGACCTATAGAATTATTTCTGCTTTACAACTGTCAAATCTGAGACCTAAGAAAGGGAAAGCAATTAGTAAAATCACAATCACACGTCTGTCCAGGTCAAACCGTGTGTTCTAATACCAGTCCAGTGGCAGGATGTCTTCCCTTTTGGGAGCTTTTCCTTTAATCTCTAGTGGCCCCCATTCAAGAACGCAACCATGGGCAATAGCTTAGGAAGCATTATAATAATAATATCTAATATACCAACAAGTTCCAAAGAGAAATCTGATTAAAATGCCTGTAAGAAATGTATGTGTAAGCATATTTTAATAAAAAACATCCCAGTCCTTTTGCTGCTTACTAGAAAGAGGGCACGGAATTGTGCTTATTAAGTGAAGTCTGATCCAATTTTGTGCTTCTACAGCCATCTGAATCAATCTATAATAGGAACAACCTCCAAAAGGGCTATTCCTGCTCTCTTTCTCCCTTACACAAGCACACCAGCCCCATCTTTTACGTAACTTTTGTTGTTGCGACTTTTTTTGGGTTAACTTTCAGTCAGACCAACAAACTTGGTCAACTCATTCAATATTCTGAGATAGAATCATAAAATCACAGAATGGTTTGGGTTAGAAGGGACCTTTAAAGGTCACCTCATCCAACCCCCCTGCAGGGAGCAGGGCCATCTGCAGCTAGAGCAGGGTGCTCAGAGCCCCGGCCAACCTCCCCT
>WTSP01024038.1:0-17526 GCA_025331215.1 Actenoides lindsayi
TTGCTTTTAACTACTGAAGTGGAAGATGTATGGGTGTTGATAGTACAAATTCAAAGTTTCCGTTTCTTGAGACTTGATAGGTTCTTTTGCAGGACAAAATAATTATGAGACTAAAGTTGAACTTCAGCCCACCACTTATCACTGCCTCTTCTACCCCTATGGCCCCAAGTTGACGATACAAGAGAGACTGACAGCTGAAATGCACTGGGAATTCAGCTGACATTAACATATCTCTGCTGAGAGGTATCACATGAATGTCTCAATGCAGATCAGCAGTATAGACATTTAGCAGTGATAGTTTTACGTAGTCAATGTTTAACAGACCTGAAAAAATACACTGGCATGAAGTACCATATGCTGGAATTTTATAGCTGAGAGAACCAACCATGCTCATCTCATGACAAAGAGAGAAAAACAAGCCTGAATTAATGTATTATGTACATACGAATAGGCAACTACCATAATTATTCATCTTTACAAATAAAACCATGAACTGATAAGTAAAATACCTTTAGACTCAAAAGCAACTCTGCTTGGTGCTAAGGTAGAAGAAGAGAGTCCATAAACATGGATGTATGTGATAAAATGGTAATAGCATTTTACAGGAATTTGTCTTACTTGAAGATCGATCACTATGTACATGCAAATAATTGTATATAAAATAGAAGTGATATTTGTGTTTTTTCACAAGAAAAAAAAATTTATAAAACAGATGTAGTAATTAATTACTCAGTGATTTAATGAAATGCTACAGTTCAGGTCAGGTCACACAACCATAACAGCTTCTCAAGTGCAGGAACAGTGAAAAAGTTAGAGAGATAACTGAAGATAACTGAAGGGTTGTTGAACTGATGAAGTGCTGTGTACGATTTAAAACAAACAAAAAAAACCACCCAAAAAACCAAACCAAAACAAACAAAATACGAAACATACACACACACAAAAACAAACAAACAAAAAAACAAAAAAAAACCCAAACAAAAAAACCACAACAACCAAAAAATCAAACCAACTCAAACCAAAAATGAAACCAAAAAAACCAAACCAAACAACCCAAAAAAAATCCCATCCCACCTGATTGTCTTTCACTTTCACAGGAGTACCCTTAGGATAACAGCAAGTGATCCTTTTATGCAAGAGAGTAGCATGTCTCCTAGTAGCCTGAAGAGTTGAACAACAGTCTTACACACAAAAATAACACGAAAAAAGTGATCCCAGGTTTTGATCCAAATTTATTTTGAGCAGGCATAGGATTTTGATTCTGTGCCTTTAAAAACTGACAGTTTAGCAAAACTGTCAAGCTGCATGATTCCCCACTGACTAGAAAAATGCAGCTGATGATCTCTCAAGTGAAACTGAGAAAAAAAGTCCTTATCTCACACAAACAGTATTTTTTTTCCTCATTTTTATATATATAAAAAAAATCAGGTGCATTCTTCATTTTTCATTGTATGACAAGCTGCAATATGACATTGGGAAATACCGATTCCTTATTTCAACCGCTGATTTTTAAGAGCTCCCCTATATATATACATATATATGGTTATAGGATGGAACATTAATCTATGAAAAAACCTAGAATTCAATTGCTGCATGCTCAATACTGATTAACTGATCTGCAGAATCAGCTACACAAAATCCCTGAACTCATCCCTCAAGTAAGGCTGTTGACAAATGAATAAAACTGGCACATTTGTCCTAGACTTTTCAGGTTGTACAAACTGAAGAAATGAAGCCCAGAACGAATGGATGTGTCCTACAACTACTGTCCCTTACAGCTTAAAGCCACGGTCTTTAAAAGCAGTGGATCCATCAGCTGGTAACTGCTTCAAATGAGAAGCAGAGAGGGACATGTATCAAATTTGAACTGTACAGGGTTTATAATGTGAGATGTTTATAGTGGGGCAGAAAGCTCAAGTAGATTCTTTAGAGAGTATTTACAACAGTCACTTTTTTGTGTCACTCATCTCTTGTCCCCCTCAGGAGTACAAATTAAGGAAATAGGAAATCATACTCAGCCTTGCATGGTTTAAGGCATGGACTTCTGAAGTGATTCTGCATTGAGGACCTTCAAGCAAAATGATCCCGAAATTGTAAATGAAAATAAATGGGTGTTCAAAAATAGCTCAAAATGGGCCTCATCAGAGACCATTCACTTGATCTCCATAAGCACACTCTGACCTTTTGTCAGCTGGCACCCACACCAAGCACCATCTTTCTGCCTAAATCACAGCCCTCCCAAGCAGCCAGCCATGCCTTCCAGCCCCACTTCCCTCTAGCCCAGGCAAAGCTTCAGCCAGGGGTGGTGAGTGCACCAAGGCAAGAGTCTCTCTCAGGTAGCTACGACTTTGCACAGCATTTGAAGGTTGAAGCTACATAATGTCATCATGAGAACTTAGACGTCAGAGATGAAGGCCTCCCTCCCATCAGAAACAGGGAAAGAGAGACAACACTCCTCTTTCCCAACATCTCCATCACTCCCTTAAAAAAAAAAAAAATCTGGATTTTTTTTGCTGTAATATTACCACATGTAGTTCATGATGACAGATGAGAAAGTCATGCACACTGAATTATGCAGAGAATGGAGGAAGCCTCTCTATGCTGCTGCTATTACTGGGTCATTTTCATGCACTTACTTGGAAGAAGGGCTGGTTTTAACGCTTAGCTTTTCTTCCCTCTCCTGTGTTGTTTCTCCTTTGTCCATCAGCAAAGAATCCTTGCTGGTTCCGCCATTTTGGGTCTGGCTTTCTTACAAACCCAATTCACAGACAAGAAATTTCAGGCACAACTTAGCAAATCCAGATCATGCTGGTGGAGGCTGCTAATACGATGCAAATTTTCATTCATTTACTGTGTATGGGACAAAAGGGAGAGGAGTCAGCTGAAAGGTGGTTTCTAAAGAGCATACAGAAAATAACATCCCATCCTTGTTTCCAGCTGGGGAGTTATGCTTGTTTTTTCCTCCTAAAAAACTCAACTAGATCCTCCAGTTGATGTTTAATGATGACAATGACAAATTATTACATAAAATAAGTTTGGGATCTCTGCAGGATCCACCACAATTTTAGCATCCCATGTATCATTTTAGTATAGCATATCCAATGATACTGATTTTGATGCATTATCCTGGTATTTTACAGTCCTAGTGATACTTTGGTCTAGTTTCTTAAGCTACATTCATATTTACCACAGCCAGGAGATCTAGCTCACTGCAAATCAAGAATGGAAAAAACAATGCAGATTTTATTGCTAGAGTCTGTCTCTGGGAAACCATTAAAGTCATTAGGCATTTTCATTTGCCTCAGGGCTTATGTTGGACCCCTGTGCCTAAGATGACTCTCTTATTAGGACTGAAAGTCAGAAAATACAGTGGATACAAGTGAATTCAACCAAAAGAATGAAACGTGTGCAGGGTTCCAGGTGAATTCACTGAGTTCTAAGGAAAATGAGAAAACTGAGAAAGAGAAGTTCATTATGCTGTTTTTCTGAGTAAACAAAAAAGGTAGTTTTTTTTTCTGAAGAGCCAATTCTCTTCTTCATACTCTGCGCTTTTCAGCAAGTGAAGCTGATTTTATTTTTTTTAAAAAAAAGTTCTTGTAAAGCCAGGCAAGTGCATTAGAAATTGCTAACATTTATCATGTTCCTTGGCAGAAAAGTTAGATACTTTCGTTAAAAAAAAATACACACCAATGGTTGCTCTTAAATACTTTAAAATAAATAACTGGGGCTGTTGAACAAATGAAAAATGAAAACAGAACAAAAGATTTTAAAAAAAAATATTATTATTTCTGAAAAAAAATGGTGTCCAAATTTAGCCCATGCAATTTTTGTTGGAGAGAGGCTAAAATTATCTCCAGCTAGACCAAGGCTCCCGTATCCTCACCATTTAGGAAGTCTTTCAGTGACATGCAGGCAAAGACTAGAACTGACAATTAATTTCAACAGAAAAAAAGAACAACAAAACGGAGGTTATAGGATGAGTTATTTATCACGCTCATCTGACAGCCCAAATGCAATGAGATGAGGCAGAAGTGCACAGGCACTATTTACAGGAAGAATCATCTCTTGAAATAGACTTTCATTTCCCTTTGCTCTGTCATAATTAGAAATGTCAAATTTCTTTGAAAAAATGAAAGCATGGGAAAAGAGATTTTGCCTCCTCTACTTCCTCAGAAAATGAAAATATGACTAAGAATTGAAACAACTGTCTGCAATAAATATTTGCTCGGTCAACCTCAAAATTTATTTACATTTTTGAAAGTGTAGAATGCATGTTCATAATCTACTTAGTTTATAGGAAGTATATATGTTAAATAAATATGAATTATTTGCCTTTGAATGATGTTAAGTCTGTTATCAGAAGTGGTGCTCTGACGCACCCCAGAGAACGTAACCTGAGATACCAGTAAACCAGGAACAAATTAAGGAATGCTGCACATGGAAAGTAACAGATAGCTGAGTGGCACAGGAAAAGGCGGCACAAAGAAGTTGTCCATAGATTGTGGATACTGAGGCATATCATATTTATGAAAACAGTCTTGGGAAATGAATTTAATATAACCACACATTTGTTATAATGGACTTAGCACTGCACTCTCTATTAAGGAAACCATAAATGTGGTTCAGCACCACCACCAACAAAAAAACACAAACAAACAAAAAAACAACCAAACAAAAAAAAACCTAAACAAATAAAAAAAAACCAACAAAAACAAGCCCAAAGCACTAATTGTCTAAAACTATTGTTGTCTTTTATAGTCCTAGGGTGCTAGCTTTTTTTTCCCCACTGATTTCTGCCCTAAGGTGTGAGAGCTTCCTATATGCTCTCATTTTTTGTACTTCGTACAGCTGGCTGACAAAGCACGCACTCTCCCGTATGAGAAATATTCTTGTTAAAATGTGGTCTTGGGCCGTGTTGGAACAATGTTTCTTCTTTCCTTTTTTCATTTCAAATTGTTCTGCGAACAGAAAATTCTAAGGACATTTCATTTTGGAAACCTTTATGTAACAAAATTTGTTTGTTGCCTGTGTTCTGAGAGAGGTTCAGTGATTCCAACAACATCGATTGGAGCTTGCAGCTGCCTGGGATCCCAAGTCCTTGGCTCTGGGTGTACCTAAGGCTGCCAAAGAGCTTTAACTTCTCAGTGAAATGAGAAGCCCTCCCTGTCTCAGTTGGCTGCTTCCGAGAAAGAGCTGTGGGAGCACAGAGTCCCAGGCTTGGGGCAATCCACAAGGCTTTCAGGCAGGCTTGGATGATACAGGAATTCACCAAATCCTGCATGATTCACAACTCAGTGAGCAAGTCTGAGGACAAATTAATGTTTTAAATTAAATTTGGGTTCTGACAGGATCTCCTCCCCACTTCCCCATTGCAGACCCTCCCACATGCCAACTCAGCCACCCAGGGAGATTTCTGAATCTGCATGTCTGTTTGTGGGGTACCAACCCCTGAGGCAGCTGAATCCCATCCATCTGCTGTTCTTCAGCCCAGAATTTGCCCCAGAAATTGCATTTTTCTTAAGCACACCCCATCCTAGGCAGTTACCATGGTAACCCAGGGATAGACTGTCAGATGCCGATCCTGCTATAGCTCCACTTCTGTCAAAATACAGCTAAATTACTAACAGACTAATAAGCAGGTAAGTGGAAGATACGTTTTATGGTCTTTATTGTAAAATCTAAAGTGACTAAAGATTTTAAGTCGTACCTGTGTAAACCAATCACATTCCCATATCAATCACGAGTAATTACGTTTTTGTAACAGCCCTTTTTTGTGTGTATTGTATTTAGAGCCCTAGTAGCGCTCAGTTTTGCTATCACACAGATAACCAAGCAGCATATCTGTGCAGCAGCAATGCCACTAATGGTTTACCAAGAACTACACTCGCTCCTTTGCCTCAAGAGAATTCAAAGTTGCCAAGGTATAGGACTGTCATTAAAGATTTTGAGTCACCTGTTTTTTAAAGGTGTAAAAGGGACTGGTGGAAGGGGACTCACCTCAGAAATCTTAAAACAGCCTGAATTTTGGTTTTATTACTAGGCTGTGAGTGGTTGATAAGCATTTTGTTTCCTTCTCCATGCCCAATTTCTCCATCTGTTGAAGGGGAATTCTGATATTAGTATCTCCGTTGCAAACCGGATCTAACAGCATTTTAAAGCAAAGCTGTATAAAAACTAAATATTAACATAATCACCACATATCTCATCTCTTCAGGTGATCCTAGAGCACTGTCAGAAGAAAATAACAATGTGTTGCCCGAGCATCCCCTGTTTGCTTTTTGGTTGCCACAAACTTAGTGATAGGTTTCAAAACCCTGGTGGCCACAAATTTTGGGCTCCAGTGTCAGAAAGAAATGATTCTCAGCCTCACTCTCCTGTCTACTCTTTCTTCATTAACATATGCTAGTGGATGGCCCATGTTTTCAAACCTGCAGTTTCACTGAGATGCCAGTTACATTCTCATGGAAAAGGAGAAAAGCCTTTTTCTCTTCTAGATATGTAGCATGGTACAGTTTCTTTCCCTGCAGAGCTCTGCAACTCAAAAATGCTTTCATATAGTAGTGTCCTATGGCCATCACATGGCAACACAGGAGGCTATATTAATTTGACAATCAGCTTTTAATACGGGATACCCCATGCCATACTGCGTGCAGGTGACATTGGAGTGGTTTCCTGGAGGTCAGCTTCACTTAAATCTTTTCTATAGCATCCCTCTGTTTTCAGACTATCTTTCAGTGAACCAAAAGTAACTGCTGCATTTAATGTTTTTTCCTTCCTTGGGTCTAATCTGGCTTTTCATTTATCCTCACTTTGCTCTCTTACAGCAGTTCTCTGTCTCCAGGGAACAAATCATGTTGGTAGGCAGTGAAGACCTGTCTTCTCCTGCACCTCATGCCCTGCTCTCTCCCTGGCCCCAGACAGTCCAAAGGACCAAGGGTCCATCTACACCCTGCATCTTGGGTTCACTGTCTTAATTCTACATCAAATTGCTTGATAGCCAGTGAACCAAGGTGAAAGAGATTGTGAGAATAAGGATGAGAGAAATAATTTCTAAATTAAATGATGAAGCTCATTCATTTTCTCACTTCTGTATCTTCTGCCCAACTCTCCTCTATGTAACAGACCAAATTTAGAGCCTCCAGACTGCAATCAAATCTATTCACTGCAGTGATGTGAAATTCATGTGCTGTGAATGAAGCTGAATTTCTGAGCTATCGTGGATTTTCAGCATAGTGGGAGAAAGTGCACAACTGACCCCATCAATGACACCTGGTGAGGTACCAGAGCAGACAGATGTGGTGTGGTTGTGAAGGGCTGGGAGTTGCTCCTGCCCCACTGAGAGGGTGTTGAGGGAGGCAATGACTGTAGCTGTGGCTGTGTTTGAATCTCCCTGCACTGGTACTGGGTCACAGCTCTTGCTAGAGGGACGGTCACACTCTTCAATGCATTCATTGCACAACCCTTATGTGCAATGAGAGCAGACGCACCCTATAATTTTTTTAAAGAAAAAAAACCTCACTTGAGAAAAATTGGAGAATTGTGAAGTGAATCTTGTATTTTACAAGCCAAATGGTTTTGTCACAGCACCTAACTTTATTTTTAAAGCCATACTGATTTAATGATTTACAGAAATCTTCCTTGCTCTTTATAGTATTGGGTAAAATAAGCACAAATTATTTGAAAGCACAGTATATGCTCTTTGAAATGCTCATGAAATAAGACAGATAGCAGTCCCACTTTTTTCCCCCCTGGACAGAAGTGCTGAATCAGCATCCCATGCCCTCAGAGCTAGCTACTGACAACCATTACAGCATTAAATCAGCAAGACTTGAAATGAGAGCACCAACTCATCTTCTACCTACTACTGAATAGCCATCGCACCGATGAATAGAAATCCAGTCTAGCAGCTTGGAAGATGTGACATTAACTCCCTATAAAAAGTATCTTGTATTACCCTATTATTCCTTTAGATGATTTAATAATTACAGGTTCCATTTTAATGTATGTTGGTTTTAATCAAATTTCTTTAGATATGCATAGACAGCCAACACAAAAATGAAGAGTGAATATGCAAGAAATGTTATATATGAGATAGATAAGGAACATCAGAGTCTCGATACTAGCGAGTCTTGGTCAATGATGTATCTATTGCTGGAAACAAGTGAGAACCGGAGAACAAAAAGATCAGTTAACAACTAATATACTAATTCTAGAACATGGAGCAACAGTAGTAAGTAAACAAATAGCCCAGTAACTACTAGAAAACTTGGGTCTATGATAGCTGGTTTCAAATGTGCAGAATGGGGCCAGTAGTCTTTGTCATAGGGCCATGGCATTGCTATAGCAGCACCAGATCAACAGAGTAAGATTGTTTGTACTTGCCAAGGTAAAGATACATTTACGCTGGTCTCGGGACATCAGGGTATCATATGAGAGAGAAAAATGAGTGCTGAGGTGAGCACATCTTAGGTTTACACATCAGTTCCCTGAAGAGCTACAGAATTAGAAATTCACTTGCATGTGTCATCAGAGCAGCAGGGTCCCAGGAAGGGCTGGGGCACAGCATTGTCCACTGCTATTAAAAATTCACAACAGCGACTCTTAACCTTTTTGGCACAAGTTTCACCACCCATGTTTGAGAAGTTGCTAAGGTAGGGAGTGAGTCCTCATGTCCGCTAGGAGACAGGACTTAGAGAACTGAGGTGAGGGCTTGGAGGCCACTGGGGGTAAAGGAGCTAGAAGAATTTTGGGACCTTGCCTTTGGCTTGCCCTGCTGGCTGGACAAAGGCAGTGCCCAGATAACAAAAAGAGCTTTGCTCTTGATCCCTGCAAGCCTGTCTTCCTGCCTCCCAGCTCTCCTTCCATCACTACTCACCAGACTGAAAATAGTAGCTATGGTTAGCCAGATTACATGGGGCTAAGGGTAGGTCAGGAAGAAGAAACATAGGAAATAGGGTCTGAGCACTGAGTCATCCCACACAGGAAGGAGAAGATCTGCAGGCTGTTTGAGAACAGCTGCAGATCCCCTGGGATTTGTTTTCTAATTAGTAACAAAGCTCATTAACACACTCTATTTAGAGGGTTTTTCACTTAAGTGAGACTTTTCTTAATTAGTAGTCATCAGTTTTGACTTGGATAGTGAATCTGTCAAATTCTATGGATTACACTAGTGTTCAGCCTTCCTCTTGCAAAAAAAGTAAGCATGGTAATATGGTGAGCCATGATCAGGAAAAAATGACCTTGCTTTAAGACTAGCATATGCCTACTTTTTCCAATCAAAACACCTTGTTGTGTTTTTTTAGTAGTTGGGTTTTGGACTTCAGTTTGCTCTACCAGCAAAATGAAATTCATCTAGAGGGGTGCATTGATAGAAAGTTCTTAAAAGGCACTGAGATGGTAGATGGTACCTTTTCATCAAAAGAACAAAGCAATTGCAAATAATAAAAGGTACATTTAATACTAAGGAAAATAAATCTCTATTACCCTTAAAAGGTAACTCAGACTCAACAGTAGAGAATGTCACTGAGAAGTTAAACTGGATGCTTACACAGATAAAGGCATTTGAGTGTGTTATAGTTTATGAAAATAGTTTTAAATTGATTTAACAACACATTTCAAACATTAAATCAATCTCTATTTAGGCAGGGCAGATGACAGCACACAGGCCTCTGTGCCATTTCCTGTACTTCAGCTAAGGCTTTTAGACTTGGCCTCTTGTAAGGGGCGTGACTGTGGACCAGGAAGAACATGGGCTGTGACCTAACTGGTGATAACTGGCACCTCATTTTTCAATAGTGCTGTCAGGTCTGGCCCATGAAACAGTGCAGTATGGAGGATTTCCAAGGATTGTTAATGTCCTTTGCAATAGACCTGAGACTCAGACTGAACCTGACTCAGTAGTATATATTTCTATTAAAAAATGGCTTTGTATACACTTTTTTTAGACAATAGTCTTCTGTAACATTTTAATTCAAGCTACATTTATCTACTTTTTAGGTAAGAAATTTTCACAAATATGGTAGGTGATGCAGGATGTTGTTAATGAACCTTGTCCTACCTCTACCGGGTGAAGACATGAAGAACTAGAACTTAAGCAGATAGCAGTTTGAACTGCCACAGCACCTTTGATATTTAAACAAGAGATTGCTTCTTACAGCAACCACTTGCCCAAGCTTTGAGACATGAAATTATTTACCAGGAATTGTATCAAACAAATTGCTTATGATCTTTGGATGGTCTTAAGATATTTCCTCATAGAAGTTAGTTCAATGACATCAGATTCCTTGCTATAGAGAAGTGTTCTTCCTAGGATGTAAACATTGACAGCAAGCTGTTGTGAGACAGAAGGACCAGCTTGAGCATTATGTACAATCTTTAATTTGCAAAGCAGGGTAACAAGGTCCTCCCCCTATTCTCATTCACCATCCTATCCATCAAATTTGGACTGTTTATTATTGTAATTAGAAATGGAAGGGTTTGGATACGTCTTTTACCATCCACTTAAATCAACTGGTCATTTGATGCTTATCAGTAGTATTATGGTCTGTTGCTTGTTGGTCTTTTCCTTTCCCTTCCATTGGCTTACTTGAAAGGAAGGATGATGGTCTCAAGCATTGCAGCACTAGTAGTGGTGCATGAAGTACGCATGCCCAGAATTTCATTTCTGCACACAGGATGTGTCCTTCAACAAACACAGCACGAGTGGTGGCACTAGAGGGAGCTCCTGCAGCATCACTCACCTCAAAGACCCTTATCTGAAATCAGACCCAAATCACAAGATTTGCTTCTAAAATCATGAGGTTTTGGATTGTTGGTTGATTTATTATTTATTAACTTCTACACACATCTGAATAACAGTTTCAGCTTTGTTTTTGCTGCTACAAACTTTAGAATTAACAGGATCCCTCTTGCTCCTGCCAACAACTCCTATTACTACATGGTTCTAGGAATTAAGACTTAGCCCATTACCTAAATGTTTATGAAAAAACCAATCCCAACACCATGGATGTCTTAGTTTTATAAGAAGTGTTTGAAAAGCTTCATTGAAATTTGAAAAAAGTCTTCTAAATATTAAACTTTTGCCATTATTAAGATTCAACCCTCCTTTTAATCAGTAAACCTGCAGTGAAGCATCTGGAATTAAAGCCAATATTTAGCCTTCAAATAAGTAAGAGACCTTTTGGGAATAATGTGCTTATTGTGAAACTCTGGAAAAAAAAGACATTTACAAGATTGTTGCTTTTGGTTTATATCATATGCTCTTTGCTGGCAATTGCTACGACTAAAGCAAAAATGGCAAAAGCAGATTTATTTTTTTTTCAGAAAGACAGACATCCATAGTGATGATTTATAAAACCTCTCTCACGAATACGAAGAGCACCCTCTCCATATACTTACTTGAGAAAGAATTTGTTTTCAAAAGGCAAAAGTTAAAAATCTCTAAATAAAAAGAATCAGGCTTCTGTAGAAACACCATGGCCATTCCATTTGGAAGCGAACACATCTCAGATGTCATCTACAGAGGACCTAACAACTGCGTCAAACATTGTGCTGCTGTATTTTGTTCACAGAACTGTTCAGGACTCCTAGATGTGGAAGAGCTCCACCATTGCAACATACCACACAAAATGGAAACGCAGCTTTATTCCTCTTACTGCTAACAGCTAAAATAGAGCAGGCAACTCTACTTACATACACATCAAGCACATTATATGTATTTACTGCATAGTTCTTTAGAATCTAATGAGAGTAGTACTGCTCCGATACAAAAAATTCAAGGCTAATTTACAAGGGATCGTAAAAAATACTGCTCTGTGCAGTTCTATGAGCAGCAAGGTCTAAACCACTGTGTTCCCCTCTCTCCAAATAGGTGTACCACAAAATCATAAAATATTCTTCCATTTCTTGCTGGTCTAAAAATGTTTGCCCAAAATGATATGTCATGAGGCAAAACTAACGTTTTGCTCCCTTCTCTCAGTGTCACCAGAAAAGACAAATATCCCTATCAGCCATTATTGAGACTCCATAGCTTAAAAAACCCAAACAACCTACCTTGACTTCTTTCACTCTCCCTTGTTTACAGTGGATACATTCTCAGATGCTTACCAGCTTTCAATCCTCTGTTGCACCGATCTCCTCCGGGTGTGAAGTTTTCTGTAATGCTCCTGTGTTCTGATACCTTCATTTTTCTCAGCAGCCTCTGCCTCCAAAACCTTCTCTCCCACAGTTATTTTCTCATTTTCTATATTCACTTCACAGGATCACTTTCAAAGCTTCTATACTTTGCGCTTCCTACGTAATCTCCTATTTTCTCCTTTAAAAAAAACCCCACAGCAACCATCCACCCTGTCCGCATCTCCTTACACTTCTCTCCTCGCCCCAGTGCCTCCACTGTTACTGCCAGCTGAGTTCCATATAATTCCCATTTCTCTTCCCTCACAAATCTCTCATCTCCTCAGATAGTCTTAGTTTTCCCATCTCCGTCTATTTCTGTCATTTATATCCCTTCCCCAAGTCCTTTCAGCCTGCCTGCATCATGAAGCAGGCTATCAGAATGCTGTGATGATGTTATTTAGACTTTGGTGTGGGAAATTCTTTTTGTTGATGTAAGCGAAGTATGTGAAGATTGTGTGATGAATGTATTTTAGTGATAACGGTAATGAAGCCTCCAGTACCAGCCAGTATCCACCTGATATAGAATTCTTCCCGGGATTCTGTAATTCCTGATGGAGCCTCTCAGCATCTGCCATCCTCGGCAGGAACCACCTTTGAGTGAAAGCCACTCTTTTCACAGCTCTGTTTTCCTTCCTTCACCTCCTCTTCCCCATTGCCATCCAAAAAGGTATGGGGGAAGGGTAGAGCCTGTTACATAGAACAGCCCTCCTTCCCAAATAATTACTCCTAGGAAGTAACACAGAGGAATTTTCAAATTCATATTCCTTTGTACTACATTTTCTCTTTTCTAAATCCAATGGAAATTAAGATGTATCTGCTGTTGTTGCAAAGAAGGTGGACTCTATGTAGAGATCTATTGGTGAAACACAACCATTTCATCAGCACTACAGATTGAAGCATGGAGAATGGGAGGCGCCACTGTCATACGACTGACGGAGAGACAACTTTGCATACGTATGCGTGGGGTTACACCCATGGAAGCGCAAGAACCAAGAGGCATCAGGTCTCCAAGTCACAGAGAATCCCGGCGCTCACTGTAAGGAGTAGTTGTATTTGTCACTTCACAAACGTTGTAAGAATGAACGCAAATGAAGGCAGTAATGGGCTGATAATTACAAGGTGAAAAAACCAACGGCTGCACAAAGAGAAAACACAAAACTACTTAAAACAACCAAATCTTTTAATTAGAAAGCAACAAACATGCAAACAGCAGGTATAGAAATTTATTTGAACCAACGTTTTTACTATAATGAAAGTTACTTTAAAACATTGATCCAAGCTCCCACATTTGCAAGTTAAGGAAAATATTGCACTTTGCATCTTCTAGCACCCCTCATACATGGCAAAACATTTTAAAAACATTTTTGCTTATTTTACTTGCACACTCTCCCAAAGTCATGCACACAGTCATTCAAAAACAAAAGGTTAGGTTATCCAAAAGCAATACCTTAGAATTGCACTAAAGCTCTGTAAGGAAAAATATAATTAATGTCTTATACAAATTCCATTAATGTCTAGGTGCTTGCACACAACTGCCAGTTACTCTTCATCTTCATTTTCATTTTCCTGACCAGATCCTTCTGATCTGTCACCTTCCAATCGGTCTGTAAGACACAAATTTAGCAAAGAGAAATTCTAGAGTTTTCAGGTTTTGGTCAATATTTGTAGTGTACTATCTGGGTTATTACACAACACACTGGCTGTGGGTTATACAGTAAAAGACAATGTCTGACAGCAGAGATTGGGAAGAAACGTTACCCCAAGGAAGGACAACAGGAGAAAAGCCCTGAAGGATTTCCAGACATAAAAATGAAATTTGTGTACAAAAGGAGAAACCTTGTAGCTGCTGACTGTCTGTCAGCACAGGAAAGATGAAAGCGAGCATAATATCAGAAAGACACGGTGAATACAAGGGACCGAAACACTCTTCTGGGGAGCTAGAACTAGAATAGCTGCAGGTAGAAATTTGTATACTCCAGAAAAACGGGGAATCACTGTCACTGTATATGTCAGAAAAAGTACCTTTTGATGTAAATGTTTAGAGAAAGACAAATGCAGAAACATGTGAGGAAACATGATTGGCTCAGGATTTATCACTCAAACAGCATGCACTGTCAGGCTAAGAAATGCTCCACCCAAATGTAACACAGATTTTTGCTGAAACTATTTTAACTCAAGCGTTGGGCAGCTCTTTGAGTATTTTACTCCAAAGAAATGATAACAAATGAAGAAAAAACAAAGCTAGTACATTCAGTTACAGCAGTGGCAAGGCGTACCTCTGAGCTGGATACAGCAGCACTCTAATGCTCATAGACCTCCAGGAGGTGAAAGAGGAGCAGCAGCTGCTGCCAGGCAGAGCTTCCTTCCTACCTCATCCCTGTAAGCCCACTGCTCTGCTCAGCTAGTGCCAGAGTGCCCATATGCACTATCTACAGTCACTTTCACCTTCAGCTATAGTTCTGTTAGGTTTCCACCCCATATGTCATACCATCTCAAAACTTTATTTCTTTGCTTCCTGCCCTGTATGATGTGTCTCAATTCTTCTAAATCTTCAGTATCAACCCCCTGCAGCCAGCTTCTTCAGCAATAACATCCAGGAACGCAAGTTTGCAACACTGATTCTCCATGCAACCCTTCATATCACTGGTTTCAGCCCCTAACAAACTGCCTCTTTGCTGAAAGGACATCCTAGTACCTGCTGCCCCAGGAACAGCTGCCAGTAGCATCATTAACATCTCCCACAGGACTGCATCTTCACACTCTCCTTCGCCTCTAGACAATTCCAAGCTTACAATGACAGTCAGTCTATCTTGCAACTCATTCCAGTCATCTCCAATAGCTTTCCCATCACACAGTTCTCACCTTAAAGATCATTTCTTAGTAAAGACACTATTTTTCAACACCTGCATAGTACTACGTTACAAATAAGCTATTTCAGGATGGATAGTATGGTAACACTTAGACACATATTTTGCTCTTTTCTTGCTTTTTGTCTTGAGGGATAAAAAATAACAGCTGCAAAAATGTTGCAAGTCTCACACTAAAGAAGCAATACCTAAGTACATCTATTAAGATACCCTTGAACAACCCTTAAATCCTATCACCAACCCCAAGTGTAGCCACAGACAGCTGAAGATCTTGATGGTTCCCCAATCCATCCGCTATTCCATAGACCAATGTGGTGGACAAGCTCTTCAGAAATCCCTTACCTGCTCTTATATGATTCAACGAAGCCAACATTCGTAACATAAAAGAAGCTGGAACAGTAATAGTGTTCCTGGTTTCTTCCAGCATTAATTCATTACGCGTTATAACCTGGAGGCAGGGAAGGGAAAAAACAGCATAAAAAAATAAATTTGTACTGCATCAATATGGGTTTGTAGATAAAACATCCCTATGCCAAAGGCATTTAGAGGTGCCAAATTTACAGCATGTGAACAATATCTTAATTCCTAACCATTGGTGTAACTGTATTTGAAAGTGGTAAGAAAAGTCATACAGTGGACTCTACCTACAGATACCTAATTGTCTGTTTAAAGAATATTCTAGTAAGGTCATCATTCTGTTGTCCACATGAATGGGAGATATTAAGATGAGCAACAGACACGACCTTTTGGAAATGAGATCTTGCACAAAATCAGGAGGACTGATGAGAGAAAGTGCTGTTACAGATGGCAACTGTTGCAGAGAACAAAGTTCTAGCACCAGCACTGGCCAAGAATGTGGAAAGGAAAAGAGCTGAGGTTACCCTGAACTCCTACCTTCATGGTACTTGAAACCTTTGGAGAAAGTCCAAGGAACACAAGCAATTACTCTACCTCAGTTTAGGAACATTCTTCAGCTCCATAATTCTTCCTAAACAGATCTATAGCTTGCCTCTAAATGATTTCAAAGAGTCACTTCCTACTGTCTTAGTTTTGGGTGTGTGTGGGGGGGGTGTGGGGGGGGTGTAATAACAATAAAAAATCTCTAATGAATACTTTTAGCTCTTCTATCTTCTTCGTTCCTTGTGGAATTTCTTGCCATCCTTCTTGCTTTTGCTGTTAAATTCTAATCCCACACTTTAGCTTGTCTCTTACCTTTTGGACTACTTTCTTTTGTTATCACTAAACATAAAAATTTCTTTAGGTGGAGAAAAGTTCTGACCATTATTCAGTCCTTCCTCCCAGATCATCTGCTACAAGTCAGAGAACAATACATTTCTTTTTCTCTTTTTTGAGACTCCTTCTCAAGCTTGTTCTTCTTGTGAGGAATGTTATTTCAAATGTCTGCACTGGCCTTCTCTTAGCCAAATCAAAGCACCTCTTTTCTGTCACTCACCTCTTTACCAGGCACTTTGCATAGCTGATCAGTCCCTAAAAGTATGAACTGAGAAGACAGCAGGGTGCCATTTTTAACTCTTCCACCTCCTGTTTCTCCAGTGCACCATCAGTAACACCCTTTTGACAGCCAGCTTCTGATGCTTTTTCGCTATTCAGAGGTTTGTTCCCATCCCTGATGTCTTTTCCTATCCACTAAGGTCATGGCTTCTCTTAATTTTAAATGCTGTTCTATGTCTATACTGAACTTTCCCCAAACAGAGTGCTTTTTCCCCTAGACTTTCCCTTCTATGGAAAATTCAGTTTAGGTACATCAGACACTTTCTGAAGCCAAACTTAACACAGTGAACATTTTCTATGAGCCTCTACTGTCCTCTATATAGGTATTTCAATACAGGGATTAAATTAAGGAAAAAAAACAACCAAAAAACCCACAACACAACCCAGTAAAATTACAGACCATACTGTGGTCACATTTTCTGAAAGTCCTAATTTTTTTATTAAAGAAAAAATAATTGAATCTCTAAATAGTTTGTTATGATTAAAAAATAAGAGATAAAAGTATCAGTATAATAGTTACTATTAGCACGTATTTATGTTTAGCGATATTTCTAAACCCCAAAGGCTCCAAAACACATCAGAGATTAAAACTATCATACCATATAAAAAGAAGTGTCAGTTCACTCAGTGTTTCTACTGCTAAAATAATGGGAAAAGTTCAAAACTCACAAGTGAATTGTTTTTTTGGTTTTTTAACCTGGGGTGTGAGGGGGTGGTCCTAAGGGTTGTGGGTTTCTGTTTGGTTTAAGTATTTATAGCACTAATATGGAGAAATAATAAAGATGGGGTGCATTAAGAAGAGTGTGTCCAGCAGGTTGAGGGAGGTTCTTCTCCTCCTCTACTCTGCCCTAGTGAGACCACATCTGGAGTACTGGAGAAACTTCTTCCCTGTGAATGTGACAGAGCACTGGAACAGGCTGCCCAGAGAGGTTGTGGAGTCTCCTTCTCTAGAGACTTTCAAGACCCACCTGGA